>WSXT02209724.1:0-33314 GCA_011762715.2 Neuroterus valhalla
TGTAGAAAAAGCGCATTTATTTCTACGGGGGCAGCTCGGGGCAGCTTTTGTTGAAGGAATCAAAAAGTTGATACTTTCTGGCGATCAAAACGGAAAATCCCGGCGCGCACACTGGCAGGCAAAAAAAGAATTTACTACGTATATTCTAGAATCATATTGAAAAAAAACTGATGGGCGTGCATTCAGCGAAGAGTCAAGTATAACTGCTCGCCACAAGGACAATTATGAATATAGTGACTTGCTCTCTTATAAAATAATGCTCCAACTTTCCCTAAAGAAGTATAAATGAACATCTTCCTCAGCCGGTAAACTTCGAATTTTCAGGTTTTGGCCAGCTTTTCGGGATCTTGAACCATTGTGCATCGTAAAACTGAATGAAGTTTTGTTTCGTATTTTGATGAAGATGGCCTTGTTCAATAATAACTCTTGAAATCGCTTTAATATTGCAGATATATCTTTTCTCCTATTCTACTCATATTAAAAATTCTTTTCTTATTCCCTATTTTCAAGAAACTTCCCATTTTTCGTATTTTCGCTATTTTTTTGCTCAAAGTTTCTTGTTGGTGTCGAAAAGCCCAGTTTTATATCTTTCGTTTGAAACTCATCTCGTTTGGTTGAAAATTCTACTGTTTGGTTGAAAATTAAATAAGTTTTGGAAAATGCAACTGATTTGATTATAAGGCATCTCTTTGGATCGAAAATTCAACTATTTTGTGTAGTGTTGAACTTTTTCTAAAAAATGCTTTTTTTTGGCAGAAGATCTATTTCTTATGTTGCAAACTTGACTATTGTGTTGAAAATTTGTTCCTTCAATGGCTTAAAGTTCATTTTCTGATTTAAAATTTAATTAATCTGTATTTGGTTGAAAATTCATCTGTTCTGTTGATGATTCATCCTTTTGGTAAAAAAATTACCTTATGGGCTGGGAATTTGACTTGTTAGTTGTATGATGAACTCTTCTGTTGAAAATCACTTCTTTTTGTTGAAGATTCATCAATCTAGTTGAAACTTCATCTTGTTGGGTTATAATTGAACAATTTTGTTTGGAGTTTTTTCTTTGAGGCTGAATTCAAATGTTTTTGATTTTAAATTCAAATATCTTCTGGTTTAAATATTAAAAACTTTAGGTTTTCCGTAAGAGAATTCATTTTTCATTCATTTCATTTTACTAAGGTTCAACTATTTTGTACGGAATTCCTATTTTCGGCTTGTAAAAGCAACAATTTAGTTAGAAATGGAATTTTCTCGTTGGAATATTAAATATTTAGTTGAAAATCAAACCACTTTTTTCAAATTTATATTTTTGATGGACTATTTATTTTTCTTCTGAAAAATCATATTTTTACTGATATTGGTCTTTTCTGTTTGTTTCTAATCTTCTTAGTAGAAAATTCATCCTTGTAGCTGAAAATTTGTCTTTTTGGTTCAAAATTCATGTCCTTTGTTGGAACTCATCTTCCAGGTTAGGGTTTCAACTATTTTTTCGAGAACTTACATCTTTTCTAGTTGAAAATTATCTTTCTTGATGAACATTGTTTTATACCATTCAGAATTGAACTACTGAGTAGAAAATTATTGTTTGTTGGTGAAAAATCCAGAACATTATTCTTCTTGATAGAGAACTAATGTTTTTGGTTTGAAATTAAACAATTTGTTTAAAAATTCATGTATTTTGTTGAAAATGTGTCTTGTTCGTTAAGGATTCTACTATGTAGAAGAAATTAATTTGTATTGCTTGGAGTAACAGGTTGACGCTTCGTTTCTTATTTTGTTTGAAATAATTTTTTTTCAACTGAAAATTAAGGGATTCTGTTTTTTGATGCAAATTGATCTTTCTTAGTTAGAAATATGATTATTTGGTTAAAAATTAATTCACCTCTCTTGATTCAAAATGAAATTTCTTATTGAAAATCCATCTATTTGGTTGGGGATTGAACTTCTTTTTATATTTTCTAACTATTTTTTCTTTGATTTGAACTAGTTTAAAATCCGTTTTATCTCAGGTTGAAAAGTAATTTTTGAACTGATTTAAGAATTATAATTATGATTGGAAACTTATGTTTTCCAATTGAAAATTCAACTATTCGGTTGAAAATTAATGCATATATTAAAAATAGTCTCTTCGGTCGAATATTTATCTTCAAAGGCCAAAAATGCAGATATTTTTTTTAAATGCACCGATTGTGTTGGAGATTAAATTATTCTGTCGAGAATTAGGCTACTTTGTGAAAGTCATATTTTTGTAGAAAATTCAACTGTTTAATGAAAGATCAGTGCTTAACCATTGAAAATTAATCTTCCATGGTAGAAAAGTGATATTTCTTGGTTGAAAATGAGATTTTTGTAGAAAATTGGTCTTGATGGTTTGAAAATCCAACTATTTTGTGTTAAAAGTTCGAGTATTTCCATGAAAATTGAACTACTTTGGTACATTAATGAGTTTTTAGTTGAAAATTGAAATGTTTCTTTGAAAATTATTCATCTCAAAAATATGGATAACAAGTATTTTTCTCTCCCAGGCAAACTATAAAGTCAGCCAAGCCAAGACAAACGCATCCGCTGCTGCACAACAAGTACAGAAAGCTCTGGATGAAGTTGCTGAAATCATGAAAGAACTCGAAGCCCTTCCTGAAATCAGTAAGTTTATCAGAGAATAAGTGTAATTTACGAAATTGCTTTTAATTCTCAAATATTAAACTTTTTATCTCTTGTTCTTTTTTAGAAGACAATGACTTGAACCTTTTAGAAGAACGTCTGCAACAAGCCCAAGCTGAAATCGAAGCAGCGAATCTCGAATCTCGAATTCGAGCCTTGACCAATGCGAAGAACCTTCAGACTCAGTGGGTAAAAAATTACGAGGACGAAGTAAATCGACTTAAATCAGAGGTCGAAAATATAGACGAAATCAAGAAAGCATTGCCTACAGAATGCTACAAACGCGTACGTTTAGAGCCTTAAATTAACTTCCAGATGCCACGTTACTTAATGAAACCACAGAGCATTTAAAACAAAATTTAAATGTGGTTTCCTGAATAGTTAGTTGCGAGTCTATGACAATTAAGACTAATTTGTACACAGTCGTTTTAGAACAAAGCCTATCAATATTTTAATTTCATCCAGTGAACGATTAGATCAATTAGGAAGCAGAAACGCTCGCAGTTTTTAGACAAATTATATGCTCTTTGATTGCGGGCCTGCAGCGCCATATGCATTTACTTTTAAGATCTGCTCTATTTGTACATTAACACCTAGATTATTTTATTTAAGCTAGATGAAATCTTTTTACCTCTTTCGAAACATTAACGTGGTGCAGTAATCGCAATAATAATTTTTATACCAAAGATTTTAATAGTAGACAGAATTATGTTATCGGATCATTCATTAAAAAAAAAAAAACTTTGTTACGTCGTGTGTATAGTATACATGTGCCTGAATCGATTTAAGATTCTCTTTTTATAACTTTCGATATCATTCGATAATTCCCATAAAAGTTGCCTTCAAAAAAACAAGTCGAATTAGTAGTTTAAAATAGGAATGTGGCATAATAACGTCTTCAGTCCATTTCGACTCCGACTGACAAAGATTTTTGTCGATGTTTACACGTTGTGTACGCAATTTTTATGTTTTTAATTATAGAAAATAATATAACATTTTTTATACGAGATAGCTTAGTACAAAATCTGTAGCTTCTTAAATTACGGAAATAAAATATTATTACTAAGAAAAATTGGTCTTCTTTCAAACCACGAGTTGCGGACAAAACTTGGAAAAACACTCAAAGGGATTGGCGATTATAATATACACATTCATTTTATTAATGACTGATTAAAACTATTACCACAGAAATATGAAAAATAAATATGAAATAAAGTAAAACTTAACGTACTCTGTTGTTTACATTAAAAAACGATGAAGAAACAACCACCTACATGGAACTAGGAAAACAAAACAATTCACTTAATTATAAATAAAATAATTAAAACTATCAATATGGCAGTCAAGACTCCAATGGCTACCCATTGTCTGCGATCTAAAACAAACGGAAAGTAACATCACATTCGCCACTTGTTTAAACTATTTTCATTTATCATCAATAAATACAGGTTTGTTATTTTTTGATATGTTCTTACTCAAATTTTTTTTTTCAAATTCTATTGACACTGTAGATGACTTATAGGATTATTAGGAATCAAACATTACTTTTGAAGGCGAGCTGCCAACAGAAATTATAAAATGAAGAGGAAGTACCCAATTTGCCAGAAGATCATGCAAAATAACCCATGCACCCAATTTTCGCCTCTCATGCAATCAGTTAGTCAATTAACAGCGATGGGCAAGTTACATTTTAAAGAAACAAGTCATCGTTATCGTTACATCAGGAGAAAAGTTATCGTCGTAAAGTTTTTCTCAGTTACTTTTACAAAAAAGAATTGGTGTTACTTTTTCAGCTACTTTTTGATTTTAAAAATATGTATACATACACGAATTCAATGTTTATTAAACTTCACTCATATCTGTCGAGTGAGCACAATAATATTTCTAAAACACGACAAGATCAGTTTTTAACAAAATAGTGAAATTTTAACTAAAACGTTAAATGATCAACTAAGAAAATGAACTTTTAACCGACACATTAAACTTTCAACAAAGTCGTTGACTGTGCAACTAAAACAGATGAATTTTCAAATAAGATAAATTTTCATCAAAAACAAAATCTATGAATAATAAACCAAATTTTTCGATTTTCATCTGAAGAGATAAATTTTCAAACTAAACAGTTGAATTTCCAACACATTTAGACAACCGAAAAATTGAATAATGGAAGTTTCAGTTTTTCAACCAAAAAATTCCAAAGAATTTCAACTGAAATCATGAAAAGTTCCGCTTCAACCAAGTACTCACATTTTAAAATTAACTAAACAAGACAAAACTGCAACAAAATCCATAAATCCTCGAATAAAGAAGACAAATTCTTGAAAAAGAAAGTAAAAGATGATATTTTAAACAAATATGATTTTATTTATCAGTTAATAAGATAATTTTAACTAAAAAGAATTAATTTCACCAAGAAATGAATTTTCAACAAAAAATTTCATTTATAACCAAAGAATTGAATTTTTTACCAAAATAACGAGAGAAGATTTCTGACAAAAAATGTGAAAATTGACATTTTAACTATAAAAGAGTAGAGTTTTTATTTTGAAAATTTGAATTTAACAAAAAAACTAATTTTCAACATAGGAGTTGAATTCTCAGTCAAGCGAGAAAACAAAATCAATCAGATATTGAGATTTCAAACCAAAAATGCGAATTTTTCAAGAAAGCGTTGGATTTACAACTCGAAAATACGAATTTTCATCAAAAAGTTCATCTTAAATCAAATAAATGAATTTCCAAACAGAGAAGATAAATTTTCAACCGAAATTGGGGTAGTTACATTTTAGATTAGAAAAATTAATTTGTAATGATAAAAGAAGAATCCTAACGGAAAATGTTATAAATAAAAAACAGAATATAGTTTTAGATTAAAAAGAGTCGATTTCGATAAAAAAAAAAAACTAATTTTTATCAAAAGAGTTGAATTTTCAGCCAAGGGACAAAAAAATGTCACCGAGACTATTGAAATTTCAAACCAAAGGGGCGAATTTATAGTTGAATTATTAACCCAAAAATAGGAATTTTCACAAAAAAAAGTTTCTTTTCAACCGTTTAATTTAATTCAGAACCAGAGAAGATAAATTTTCAACGAAAATTGGGAAAGTTACATTTTAGATCAGAAAAATGAATTTGCAATGATAAAAGAATTCCTAACGAAAAATATAATAACTGATATGACTACAAAAAAGAATTTAGTTTTAGATTAAAAAGAGTTGACTTCGATAAAAAAAACTAATTTTTATCAGAAGAGTTGAAGTTTCAGCCAAGTGACAAAAAAAATTCCACCGAGACTATTGAAATTTCAAACCAAAAAGGCGAATTTATAGAGAACAGTTGAATTTTTAACCCAAATATAGGAATTTTCACAAAAAAAAGTTTCTTTTCAACCGATTAATTTAATTTAGAACCAGAGAAGATAAATTTTCAACCAAAATTGGGAAAGTTACATTTTAGATCAGAAAAATGAATTTGCATTGATAAAAGAATTCCTAACGAAAAATATAATAACTGATATAATGACTACAAAAAAGAATTTAGTTTTAGATTAGAAAGAGTTAAGTTCGATAAAAAAAACTAATTTTTATCAAAAGAGTTGAATTTTCAGCCAGTTCAAGACTATTGAAATTTCAAACCAAAAAGGCGAATTTATAGAGAACAGTTGAATTTTCAACCCAAAAATAGGAATTTTCACAAAAAAAAAGTTTCTTTTTGATTGATAATTGATTATCTGGTTGATAATTACAGCCAGAGAAGATAAATTTTCAACCAAAAATGGGATAGTTACATTTTAGATAAGAAAAATTAATTTACAATAATGAAAGAATTCCTAACGAAAAATATAATAACTGATATAATAACTACAAAACTGTATTTAGTCTCAAATGAAAAAGAGTTGAGTTCGATAAAAAAAAAAAATAATTTTTAACAAAAAGAGTTGAATTTTCAGTCAAGGGACAAAAAAAATTCACCGAGACTATTGAAATTTTAAACCAAAAAGGCGAATTCTTAGAAAACAGTTGAATTTCTAACCCAAAGATAAAAATTTTGAACAAAAAAGTTTCTTTTTAACCGAATAATTGAATGTTGTGCCCAAAAAGACGACTTTTTCAAACTAATAAATGAATTTTTACACGAAGTGAATGATTTTGTTTCTAAATTGTTAAGTTTCGAACAAAGTAATTCAATTTTTGGACAAGCACTATAATATTTAACCAAAAAAAGATGAACTTTCAACTAAAGTGATGGATTTTCAACTGGAAGAGGTCGATTTGAATTTAAAAAAATTAGTTTACGAGGAAAAATAGTACATTGTGTGGCATTGTGTGGCTTCGCTCGGCAGGAAAACTTCACACTCATCAAAATCAACTGTTTTGAAGCCGTGCCGCACACGATACTTTTTGCCTCGAAAATATTAAAAATGAGCGTTTTTTAGTCACGTGAATGTAATTACATAACTGACATTTATATATATGAATACAAACGAAAGAAAGAAATATCATTTATCACACACACACGCACACACACACACACACACACACACCTGTGAACACGGCACTTGTTTGCTACGTTTGCTACCTCGTCACCAGTTTGAATCACGTGAGCTCATTTTCAGGCAGCTGATAGCAAAGATAAGGGCTGCGCATGCGCAGTAGGACTGACTAAAAAAGTGCTATTTTTACAGTCGCAACACGGATTTAAAAAACGCGAATTTTTAATGTTTGAGAGGCAAAAAAATATTTAACTCTGAAATTGAATTGTTTTCTTCCTGAAAGTGTTTCTATTGATTTTCAAAAATTTTGAATTTTGAGGTCGAAAAAAATTAAAATGCTCCTATATTCGACTATAAATTTCTGTGACCATCTTTTGCCACAATTTGATAAGTGAAAATGAAAAAATATCGTTGCAGAAGCGACGAAATTGATGGTCATTCAAAAAAATTGCAAACTAAATTTGGAAAGTAGCTGAAAAAGCAATTTTTTTTATAGTTACTGTTAACAAGAAACAAAATCGAAGGAATTAGATACTCGCCCTATCACTGGTTATTAAAATTATAAAAATTCATTTCCATGATCTTGCACAAGTAAACTGTCGACCGATCAAACGAATAATGGAATAACGTGTTAGTGTGGGTCGGGAAACAATCATTTCTACTCTCACAGTGATTTTTACAATCTCTGAAACAATCTCTGAAATTTTATTAGTCCAGACTGTATTTTTCTCGCTAACAATATACATTTTTGTTAAATTAGAATATTAGATTCTACGCGTCACATTAACTGGGAAACCTGCCACACGTAACATTGGTGTTCTGTCAACAATCATGTAAATAATGCATTTCTAATCTCTACCTCTTTTGTTGTAGACTTGAACCGATAACAGGTCAAATTTAAACAGGGTTGCTAGAGAATCTGGAAAACCTAAAAAAAGTCCTGGGATTTTGAAAAAGAACCTGAAGAAACCGGAAAAGTCCTGAAATTTTGAACAAGAGCCTGGGAATTTTTATTGCTATTGCTTTCTAATGTTTTACTAATTATTGTAGTACTTTTCTAATTATTCAACAATTTCAGATTTCTAGAAATTGATACAGTAACATTTTAGCACTAATTAGCAACTAATTGATCAAATTCTTCAACAAACAAGATTTAAATTTAACCAAAAACATTTGCAGTTAAACCAAAATATGGAATTATCAAGCCAAAAAGACGTCTTTTTCAGAAGACAATTGAATTCTCAATCCAAAAGGACAATTATTTTCAACTTAACTAAAATAGATTGATTTTCAAAGCTGCTACAAAGGCGAAATCTCGAAAAACACTTGAAATTTCTACTAAAATAAGAAAAATTTCGACCTATTATTTATTTGATAAAAAAATTGATTTTCTAATAAGTGGTTCAATTTTGTAATTAAACTTGAATTTGTTACACAAAGTTTATTTCTCTACAAAATTGTAGAGTTTTATTTACAAAAAGATGAATTTTCCACAAAATAACTAAATTTTCAACCAAAACGTTTTTTTTTTTAATCGAGATCGATCCTCAGCTGAAAAAATAAATTTTTAACAAAACAGTCGAATCTCTAATCAAATATGTAATAGAATATTAAACCAAAATAAATTAATTCTGAACCAAACATGTGATAATATACTAATTAATTGGAAGGAAAGAGCTTTCAAAGAAAAATAGTTGCATTTTTTTATTGGGTTCTATTGGGTTAGTAATTAATTTCGTTTGGTTCAAATCTACTATTTGGTTAAACTGCAAATATTTTGTTAAGAAGTCTCATTTTAAACCTAAATATCAACAAATTGATTGAAAGATTTTTTGTGGTAGGACTCTTTAGCAGAAAAATTGCTTCATTTTTGGTTTAAGAAACCTTCGACCTGTTTAGGAAATTATCATTTCAAATGAAAATTCACCTATTTTGTGGAAAATTCAGGTTTCTATTAATCTATTGACGATTCATATTTTCAGTTAAATCTTCATCTCTCTGGTTGCAAATTTCACTGTTTTGTTAAAAATTAGGATTTTTTTCTTTGAAGAATTAATTTTTTTAACTGAAAATGTTACTATTCAATTTTTGGCTGAAATTTGATCTTCCTGATTGAAAAATTATCTTTGCTAACTGAGAATAGAAAATTTATCTATTTGATTGAAGATTTAACTTTTTTGGTAGAAAGGTAATCTTCTTGAATATAATAAATAAATTCCATTCAATGCATGATCAGTTATATTCAAGTCCAAATTTTGAGTCAAATTTTAAAAAAAGTTGTCATGGAAGTTTTGTTGAAGTTGACCTGGAAATGTCCTGGAATTTGAAGAATCGAATTCTGTAACAACCCTGTTATAGTATCATCAACAATAAAATTCACACTAAAAACAAAATAACGTCTTCTGATCGAACATCAAGTTTTTCTAGACTATGAAATATTCATAAACCTGGTTCCTTTTCTCAAACAAACTACCGCTCCTTTTGTAAAAAAAACAACTGATTTTATTGACTGACAAGAGTCAGGCACAAAACTTGTGCAAACCATTTTTATTGACTTCTTTCTTATTTGGCATCATCATCATGTTTGGCATACATTATTACGTAGTTACTACTATTGGTTTTATATTTGGCTAGTGGCTACTTTTGGGCAAGAAATTTTTAACATTGGCAAATCAGAGAGCAATTCTAGACCGTTACAAGCTATGTATCAGAAAAATAAACGTGTTTCTGATATGAATTCAAATTCAGGAGCAGCTTTTTGTCTTTGAGAACAAAATAAATTCAGTTTTGTACTCATTTTCTTTTTATAAAAAAAAAAACTTTTCAAAATTGGAATGAAGATACAAGAGCCTTTGACATAAGAAAATATATTACAACTACCTTCCGATTTAATTCCGGTTAGGGGGGCCTAGGGGAATATAAATTCATATAAAAAAGGGTTCTCTAGAGTTCTATTTAGAGTTCTATTTAGTCCTGCTTTCTGTTTATATATTTCAGTTTGGAAGGAAAATTTATTATTGAACTTTAATGCCATTGTCAATTTAAATATCAAATGTCTCTTCTTGAAACATGCGATTTCTGTCCTACAGAGTTTTTAACTTTGTCCGGGTTTTTGTCCGGTTTTGGTAAGTGTAGGATTTTTCAATTTTTAAAGAAGAAAATATTGTCTGAATGATGTCAAGCGAGTTTTCTCAAAATTTTGTCCAAATGCAACAAATTTTTAAAGGTTAATGTTTTAATGATTTCTTTTTATTTTTGTGAATGGTTAGCCGAATGCTGTGTTGAAAAAATTGTTCAGAAATCAACTAAAAAGTAGGAAATTCAACTTGTTTGTTGAAAATGAATATTTTTTTGGCGGAACATTTTTCCTGGATTCGACAGTTGGATTGTGAATTAATTTCTTTGATTGAAAATTGAAATATTCGACTGATACTTTGTTTTTCCTGATGAATATGATTTTTTTAAACTAGTGGTTCAACTTCTCCATCGGAAAATCAACTGTTTTGTAGAAAATTCACTTTTTGGGTTTATAATTTGACAAATTGGATAAAATTCTTTTCTTCCTGAGTGAAAAATCTTTCTTGCTAAAAAAATCAACTCTTTTGTTGAACAACCAAATAATTTGGTAGAGAATTTAACTTTTTCGTTGAAAGTTAATATTTTTGTGCAAATAATTTTGACGTGAATTTGTGTTTTTGGGCTGAAAATTCATTTCTTCAGTTGAAAATTAGAATATTCTATTAATACTTTGTTTTTCTCTAACTGTAATTTTCTAAAGTCAAATTTTCAATTTCTTCATTGGGCATTCGACTGTTTTGTAGTAAATTCTACTTTTGAGTTTCATAACTCAACAAGTTGGAATAAATTTTTCTCTTCCCGACTAGAAAATCTTTCTTGGATGAAAATTCGACTCTTTCGTTGAAAAATCAAGAAATTTGGAAGAGAATTCAATTTTTGGCTGCAAAATTACCCTCCTGGCTCAATAATATTGCCGCGGATTTGTCTTTTTGAGTTGGAATTTTATTTCTTCTTTTAAAATTTTAATATTCTCTTAATGATTTGTCTCTTTTCTGTTAAAAAAAATCTTCAAAACTAAAAATTCAATTATTCCATCTTCGGATGGAAGTTAATCATACCTAGTTGAAAATTCAAGTATTTTGTTGTAAAACCTTTCTTTTTTATTGAACATTTACCTGTTTTGTAGAATTTGGTAATTTTTTTTGGAATTTTTTTCCATGACGAAAAAATCCTTTTTGGTAGAAAATGCAACTACTTGGTTGATCGAATTATTTTCATCAAGATTCATCCCTTTGTTTGAAAATCCGCCAATTATGTTGAAAATTTGGTATTTTTGGTGGACACATTTTTTCTTGGGTAAAAAATCCTGCTTGGTACAAAATTCAATTTCATGGTTATTTTCACTACGGCCATTAAGAATCATTTATCCCGCTAAGATTCATTTCATTTTTAAATTCAACTATTTTGTTGACAATTTTTTGTTTTTTGGTCGAAATATGTTTTTCAACTGAAATTCGATTACCCATTTTTTGGTCTAAAAAATTGTTTTAGGTTGGAAATTCAACAATTTGGTTAAACTTATCGTGTTCTCGGCTGAAAAACCTTGTTTGATTGAAAATTCAACTACAAGATAGAAATTTGGATTAGTGTGTTGAACATTTATTTCGTTAAAAATATTCATAGTTTGATTTGAAAATTCCTCTCTCTGGTTGAAAAATGAACTATTTGGTTAAAAATTTGACTCTAATGGTAGGAGGTTATACTTTTATTACGCAAGATGCTCTTCTATCGTTTATATAAAGGAGAAAATCAAAATGCCTTGAAACCAAAAGGGATTCAACGATGTAAACGAACTAAAAACGTCTTACGTAATTCGAGTACAGCCCCTATTAAATTAATACTCTTTTTTTTTAAATGCATCCGTTCTGTTGAAAATTCAATCATTCAAATTAACATATCGAAGTATTTTATTACTCATTTTCCATCTTTTTAACGACAGAAAACTTCCTTTTCAATACATTAAAATTTCAATTTCAATTTCAAAAAATGCATCCGTTCTGTTGAAAATTCAATCATTTAAATTGACATATTAAAGTATTTTAGTACTCCTTTTCCCTTTTTTAATGACAGAAAACTTCCTTTTCAATACATTAAAATTTCAATTTTAGTCTTTATCCAGGAGTCATTCTTATTTCTTTATAAAAAAACACAATAAATTGCAGTTGAAAATTGCAATAAAGAATTTTTGTACACTCTAAAATGAATGCATCCATTGAGGGAATAAAACGGATGACAAAGTACATATGGTCACGGAATTAAATCGGCTGATTTCAAAGAAACCGATGCACCTTGGCGTTAAGTCGTAAGTGGGGAACCCTCGATCAAGAATTGAGGGGAAGCAGAATTAAATCAGACGGCACTAAATCGGAAGGCAGCTGTAAACTGAAAACGGTCTTCGGGTTGAATCGTCGATATTATGGGTTTCTATCGTATATAATACTACGTCACTAGTCTATAGAGTTTAATATTGGTCTATGGGTAATTGGATAAGTTGTAAAATGTTGAGAGTGGCACGTTTGTTTGGAGTTCAAAGGAGGAAATTAAAAAATAAAAATTGATCCACGCCTTCGACTTGTAAGTGGTACATGACTATGAAAAAATAGACGTTTTACTCCCTAGAGCATAGAAAGCAGTTAGTAATCGTGGTCGACAGAGCATAGAGAGAGGATGTCTTATTAGGAATATAGCCAGTTTCGTTAGATGCTGAAGTGGTAGGAGCGGGAATGTAATTGTTATAGTTACCATTGCTCATATGGAGGACCTTCGCCATTTTTTTCATAGTCGCATCTAATTTCGAATCTGTCACCTCCAACTCGTTTCCAAAGTCGTCCAGCATTCTGTAATTTATAAGCGATATCAATACTAGAGCATAGCGTAAAATACAAATGTCAGAGAATTAAAGTATATAGGGTTCCATTCTTTACTTATTTACCTAAAAAGCTGCTGTGTAAAAATTGGTCCCGAAGAAAACAAAAAATATGGGGAATTTTATGCATAAAAACAGAGAAAGATACAACTTTTAATCCAAAGCGGTAAAAAAATATGACTTTTAAGAAAATAATCAAGTTTTCAACAAACTTGTAAAGTTTTCAAACATGGAAGATTAACTTAATTTAACCAAAATAAGTCCAATTTCCAGGAAAAAAAAATACAATTTTATTTACAACTAAGAAAGATGAATATGCAATATAAAAGGATGATTTCTTAAAAAAACAGTTGAATTTTCGATTTAAAAACATTACTCAAACACAATAGTTGGCTTTTAACAGAATGATTTAACCTTCAACCAGATATTTCAATCCTCGAACGAAAAATGAGTTCTCATGAAGGGAGGAAAACGAAATTATTTTGGTCATACGTTCAATATACATGTATTTTCACAGTTTAGAAAACGATATAAAATACACCGACGTTTCTACCCATCTTTGGGTCTTTTTCAAGGTACAAATGAAAGAAATTTTTTTAAATTCGTTTCTGAAAAACAAAAATTTTTTTTGATGAAAATTCGTTTGCATGATTTCGAAAAAGTATTTCTTCCAAAACTAATTACAATAGCAAAACGAAATCAATTACCTGTTAAACACATCATCGACATGAAAATAAACAAAGTGAACTGTTGTAGCTAAATCATTGCTGTTATTTAATGCTCAATTAATATTAATAAATATTCAGGCTGTAATTAGTTGTGATATAAATACTTTTTCGAAATCATGCATACGAATCTTCATCAAAAAATATTTTTGTTTTTCAGAATCAAATTTTAAAGAATTTCTTTCATTTGTACCTTGGAAAAGACCCAAAGATGGGTAGAAACGTCGGTGTATTTTATATCGCTTTTTAAACTGTGCAAATACATGTATATTGAACGTATGACCAAAATAATTTCGTTTTCCTCTCTTTATGAGAAAACTTCTTCATAAAAAAAATGTTCAAAGAAAGGAAAAATTTGAGACTGTCTTGAATTTTGGATCTATCGAAAAAGGAGTTTTTAACAAAGTAGTTCAACTTCAAACAGAAAGAATAATTAATTCGCATTCAAGAAGTAGAATATTCAATAAAACACATGAATTTTGGACCAAATAGTCGACTTTTCAACCAAAGAGATGAATCTTGAAAAATTTTTAACAATTTCGAATATTTCTAAATTGTTTGTTTTTCAGTTTGTAAATATCTAATATAAACAGGGTGGCGATTCGGCGAACGATTTCAAATTCCTGGTCATTTACCGGTTCTTCCCGGTCATGTTTTTCAATTTTCCCAGTCGCAAAACGCAAACATTTATTTTTATCCATGACGTTCATTCTAAACATCCTTTACCACAACCGATCAACATTGCAAAATAAATCAATTTTGAAAAGTAAAATCTAATTTTCAGCAAAAAAATATCACTTTTTTACAAAAATTTAAACAGTTAAGCTTACAATTGAGAAAATCAATTTACGATAACAAAAAAAAAAAAGATTTCTAAGAAAATAGTTCATTTTTCAACCAATGTGATGAATTTTCAAATAACACTATGAATCTTCAACCAGAACAGTTAAATTTCAAAACAAGAAGATGAATTTACAACTAAAAAGATAAATATTTAACTAGAGCACTCCAATTTCCAACCATGAAGGTGAATATTCAAACAAGAAGAGTTATTTCCAAATAGAAGGAATCATTTTCCAAAAAAAATATAATGTTTTAACAAAATAGTCGAATTTCAAGGTGAAAAAATAATCATTTTCAATCAAAAATGGAACAGTAACATTTTTAGTTTTAAAGACCAATTTTTAACCAAGCATAAGTGTTTCATACTAGAAAAAAGAATCTTTAACTGAAGGAGTTGAGTTTTCAAACAGATAAATTAACTTTTACTGAAAAAGATAAATTGTCAACGAAAATTTGATTGCTCAAATTTCAAATTCGAAAAAAAGGAATGTTCAACTAAACAAATGAATTTTTAGCTGGAACTATGGAATTTTCAATTGTACTAACTTAAATTTTCAATTGAAAAAAGTACTTATACCAAAAAAAAGTATCTTTCAACAAACGAACAAAACTGTCAAACAAATTATTATATTTATGCACAAAATGACGAAGAATCAAATGAAATCGTAAATTGTTAACTGAAGTAGTTGAATTTTAAACCAGAAAGACGAATGTTCAACTGAAATGGTGAACATTTAACAAGAATAGTTCAATTTTTGACAAAAAATTAATTTTCAACCAAAAAATAGAATTTTCCAAAAGAATGCTTGAAATTCGAACCATAAAAATGAAAATTTTCAAACAAAAATGGAATAGTCACATTTTTTGCTTGAAAAATTAATTTTAAACCAAGCAGAAGAGTTTCCAGCGAGATGAATGTTCGACTAAAATGAAAAATGTTTGACTGTATAACTTGGATTCTTAACCGTAAAGAAAAATTTTTGAAGAAGAATATCAATCAACTCCCGAAGAAAAAGATCATTTTCTACAAAAAATCAATTTTCAAACAAAATACGTGAAGTTTTAACGAGATAATTGAATTTTTAATTCAGAAAGACGAATTTTCACCGAAATGTATAATTTTCAACTAGAAAAGATGAATTTTTCACTAAAAATGAAACATTTGAATTTTCAGTCGAAGTAATTGATTTTCAACCAAACTGATAAATTTCCAGGTATAATGATGAATGTTCAAATGAATAGATGTATTTTAAGCAAAAAGATTAATTTTTGACCATAAGGATTAATTTTCTAGAGAAAAGGCAAATTCTCCACGAAGTTCATTCTCAAAGAAATACTTTAATTTTCAGATTCAGAAATCAATGTTCAACTTAATACTTGAATTTTCACCAAAAAAGGTAAATTGATTTTTAAAAAGTAGTTATAATTTCAACCAGAGGTGAATTTTGAATCGAAATAATGCAACTTTAACAAGGAAATTTGATTTTCAACAAACAAGCAGTTGATTTTTCATCTCAAAAGGGATGAATTTGCAGTGAACAATGTAAGAAAGTTTGAAGTACTTTATTTATTCAAAATTAAGAAGAGGGAACTTTAGAATCCCGAAGAATTTCGGATTGGAGGAACGATTTTTTTAAATTACTCTCTTCTAAATCCGAATTGTAATTAGTTCGAATAGTTCTCGTTCCATGTGAAAAATGATGTATTTAAATACTTTGAAAATCCGATTAAAGGAGCGTTACTATCTTCAAATCTTATAATAAGATATCTTTCTGATTCATAAAAAGAAAATGGTTATTACTCGTATTTTTTCGGTAGAATTTTTAATAGTCTACGTTGAGTCAAGTAAATTCCCGGTTTTTAATTAAATTCCCGGTCATTTCCCGTTTTTTTTGCTGGTCAAGTCGCCACCCTGATAATGTTACAAGCAACTGATGGAGGTTTTAAAATTCGAGCCTAAAAAAAATATTTTTGAAAAAAGCTGAACAATTTATTTTCCAGCCCTGGAAAGTTTAACTATTTTACAACTGCGCAATGAAAATTATAATTTTAAATTAGAATGTCAAAGATGATATTTTATTTTTTTCAGGTATTATCATATATTCAGTATAAAGTGGCATTTATAGTGAATAACCAGGTATTTTCAAACTAAAAAATTAGGGGATTCAACTTTTTTGTTAGAAAATTACAATAATATTATAATAATATAATAATAAAATATTACAATTAGGTTATTAACTATTGGTTGAACTGCAAATATCTTGTTAAGAAGTCTTATTTTTATTCAAAATATATATCTCGACAAAAATCGAGATAAAGTTGGAAGAAATAGAATATTTCCCAAATTCAGTGGTCATTTTCAAAAAGTGCATTTGGGGAGACTCCATAATAAATAAAAATGCCCACTTTCAACACTTTGAAATCTAGAATTGTTGTAGTATTTGTTTGATAACCAAAATTTCACAAAATAAAAATAAAATTTGTTTGTCCGTTCCTAGTGGAAAATTTTTAACTTAACAAATAAAAAACATCAGAAATATTCTTATACAGAAAAATACAAAATAATACGTAAATTACAAGAAAAATAACAGGAAATCAGGACTTTTGTCTATTATTTGAACGGATTTGGTTCTTTTTTGTGTTTTTACTCGTATATTGTTGTATTTTATTGTATTTCAAATATTTTACAAGAAGGCATGCAAGAATTTACTATTTTTCTGAAAAAACTTGTTTTCTTTCGATCTAGATTAGTAAAATATTTAAAACACAGTAAGAAGATAATTCCAAGTCAAATTTGAATTCTCTGCTAAAAATGGAACTTGGAATGTACTATAATAGGAAAAAAACATCTCATTTCAATATTGCCTCAAAGTTATTAACAAAATAAAAAGTAGTTATTTTACTTTTGATGCAACAAAGGCATAATTCGCTGATAACTCATGTTCTAATAATAGAAATTCACAATTTCTTGTTTACATATTACATCAGAAGATAATTTTATGCAAGGTTGCTATTTTTTCAAAAAAAAAAGTTGAAGTTATGAGTTATAAGGATAAGTTGCGTATCATGAAAAACAATCGAAGAGTATTTATTTATTTTGAACCTTTTTAATAAGTTAAACCTAATTACGTAACTGACCTGTAATTGGGTATTGAAGTATTTAAAAAATGAATTTTATTTTATGGGTATAAGTTAAAACCAATTACCTTACTTTGAAAAATATTTAACAAATACTATAAATTTTTCCACCCTCTTTTGATTATTTGCGAGAAGAGTTTTTCTAATTTCAAAATAAGCAGAACGAGAAATATACAGAACGGAGAATGTGTATTTTATGAAAATCTACAACTTCCATTTAAAAAATAGTTAGATCAAACCTATAATTCTGGAGTAAATAAGAAAATTGTGTTTTTTTCGTGTTTTCGGAAAATTTTTATGTTTATTCCTCAAAAAGGAAAAGAATAGAACCCTAGGATCTTTTATTTTTGAAAATTTGTATTTTACGCTACGCCCTAATCACTACGCTCGCAAGACAAAACAAAACTTCAGTTTTGATTGTTTTATAAACCCAATCTATATTTTATATTTTTGTCGGGATTTTTCCCAGTTTCGAAATTATATTTAAATCATACTTACACTGCCTGTTCATCCAGTTCAGAATTGATTTGCCTGGAGACAGTTTTGAGCGTATCGATGCTTTCTCCGATCATATCGAGTTGTTCATCCTGCTGATGCATCATTGAATGTTGTTGATGCATCGTCGAGTCCATGAATTGTCGATTGGGACTATCGATTTCATTTTCTAATTTGCTGTATTTTGTTGTGCCGTGATTTACTGGCACTCTCGCAGGACTATTGTCCAAAAGCGGCTGAAAAAATTCAAAAATTATTATATTATGTATAATAATTTACAAGTGTAAGCGGCCAAGTTCCCGATTCTGTTCGCATTTTCATTTTTCCCAACTTATGTTCGCAACATGAAGTTGTTTCTCAAAAATTCTTTTGTTTTTTTATGTCTACCACTTTAAAATGGTACGATTTATTATTTAGAGTTTAGAACTACATGAATAAAAAATGAAATAATACTCGATTGATAATATATGCAATTATTTGGATTAATGATAATAATAATAATAATAATAATAATAATCTTGATTTGTTCGCAGATTTCTGCAAGCTCATAAAAGTCGTTCGCAGGGATTCTTTTCTTCTTTTGTTTTGATTATTGAAAGTTAGGAAACACATTTTAACAATTGTTTAATTCAAATTGAAACTGATGCGATAATGATTTCTCTATCACATGAATATGTCTTCTAATTGAATAATTCAAATTTTGATAGCAGATTAAAAATTTCAAACTTTGAAAATAGCACACTGTTTAATTTGGAATGCCTGTAAATTTGCAAGGTTCAAAATTAAACACTTTTAGATTGAATATACGAAAATTTCAAACTACAATTACTTTCAGTTGAATTATTTCAAATTGGGCAAATTTCAAATTGAACAAGTTTCAAATGAAAGAGTTAAAAAATGAATGGTTTCGAAGTATATCTCTGGTTACGAAAATGAGAGGGTTTGAAATTTTTAATTTTTTAAGAGAGTATGATTTTATAATTTTATAATTAAAGATAGATTGAATTGAAAATCTTCACCATTGAATTATTGAATATTAAAATTGAGATAATAGGATTATTCCAAATGAGAAGGTTTGCAAATTTTATCATTCCTGACCAAAAGCGCTGAGAATGAAATAATTGGACATCGAATGTGTTTGAATTGAAATATTTCCATAAGAAAAGCCCTCAAAATCAGAATAATTTTGAATTTATCAAATATTTGAAATCATAGAATTTTCAGTTTAAAGTTTAAAAATAGGGCAATAAACATTTAAAGTCTTCAATTTAAAATTGAATAAGTTCGAAATGATGCCCACCAAAGATGAACATTTCTAAATTGACTTTTGAATTATAACAATTTGGAAAAATTTATGTTTGAAAACGCATGTTTTTATATTGAAAGTTTGAAAATACATATTTCAAAATTTTAATCGAAAGTTTTGAAAATTAAATAATTTTATATTAGAATATTGAAGTTTGATATATTTAGGCTCCAATTTGAAACAATGATAATCTTCTTTGGATAAGAAGCTTCAATAATAGGAATAATTGAAAATTAATAAAATAACTGGAATTAAACGATTTTCAATTTAAAGCTTGAAAAAGGACGATTTTATGTTGGAAGTTATAGGAATTTCACAATTTTTGGATAAGCATTCAAACTTTTTCCCCAATTTTTAATTGAATAAGTTTGGATTAACAAATGTCAAAATTGATCATTTTTATATTGACTTCGGAATTATAAAATTTTGAATCATCTCAAATTCGAAACGTTAGAAATTCTGAAATTTCAGATTAAATGTTCGGAATTTGTATATTTTCTTTCTTTTAATGAAAGATTGGGAATTGTAACCTAAATTCAATTCATTAATTAAAATTTAGAAACTAATTGTAGATGAAAGTCATGTTTATTTGATAACATATCAAATTCTTCTAAATCTGCTACATATCTTAGAAAAAATAAAACAAAATAAATTTATCAATTCAAAACAAATAGCCGACGATTTACTTAGATTATCTTATTTTCTTCTTTAGCTGATTGGTTCTACATATTTTTATGACTCAAAATAGTTGGGATGAGAAAAGCCCTTGACCTTTCGATTCCAGATATTATTTTGCAAAAGAATAATCCAATTGTTAAGATATATGACAATTTAATGTACGATTTGTCCATTTCAAGCAAAAGACGAGTATTTAACCTTCTAAATATTTCAAATAAAAAAGTCCAAATGAATTTATATATTATTTTATAGTTTTGAATTCAAATTCGCAAAATATTGTAGGATTTTTAGATATTGAACTAGAAGTCTGAATGAATAATTTGTCAAATATGTTTCAACTTAAACGTACAAAATGGTAGAGTATCCCTTTTCCGAAACCAATTTTCCAAATAAATCTGTGGAACGATTCAAAATTGTTGCTCTCCAATTAATGTTCTAAATTAAACATTTCAAACTAAATTCCCTCCAAATATAGACCCAAATATAAATATAATTTTTTTTGTAGAAGTGTTCAAAGTGTACAACTCAAAATTGTAATTATAGTAAGCTTGCTTCATATTTATATATTATTAGTTGCCAGTGCAATATTCTTCGCGCGCGTATAATATTTCTAGTTCATTGAGTAAAATGGGAGAAAGCTCATTCGGAACAAATCAAGAATTATAAGCTGATATTCTCTTTGTGATTTCAGTAGTAGAAATATTTGCACTGCGGAGTATCGATAAATTAATATGAGAGCGGAACGATTTAGTTCAATTAGTCGCCTTATTATCGTTGACTTTGAACGCAAATTAAATCTGGAGACTGATTATTGACAATACTGATAAAGCTGAATATTATGCGAAACTACATGAGAATTATAATTATAATTTGAACGAACAATGATTTTTAGTTGAAATTGCTGAAAGAATGTTAAAATTTGATAAATAGCAGAATTATTGTTATAAAGAAAATGGGTTTTCTCCAGAAATCGAGATTTTTGTTGAAATTAGTATGAAAGCATTTTTCGAAGCAATAATTTTATAAAATTTTTAGAGTAAATTACTTTCTTTACCGCACGAACCATATTGGAGATTTTTTAAATGTCGGCTTGAGTTTCCAATAGTAATTTTATGAGAGCTCAAACTGAAGAACGCTTGTTGAGAAAAGAAGTGACAATTTTTTGTTGTCATCCTGAAACAGTCGTCATTGACATTGATCAGCTGATTTGCGTCAGAAAAGTTGATAAGGTAGAAATCGTGTTGCCGTTCGAAAACTCAGTTTTCAAAGAGTGGGAAAAACAAAATTTCTATGTGTGGAATGTGTGTATCTGAAATGAAAGAAGGAATATTATTGCATTTTTGAAAGATTTCAAGTTACCTGTCTGGCAGTACGATCTCGATCACGAACTCTGGTCAAATTCATCTTGTCTTTCATAATCTAGAAAATTAAAAACATTTATTTTCCGACTGTTCTACACTTAGGTGGTCAATATCTTTTTTATTTGAAAGATTACCTTTACTTCTTCACGAGTTTGTTCAATGAAGTGCCTTCGAACTGTTAATTCCTTGTTGTCAATTTTAAATTTAGATGGATTCTTTTCTACGATACGTGTTGAAAATGTTAAGGTAATGAATTGAAATTTTGGATGAAAATTAATTGAATTAAATTTTAAAAAAAGCATCCATATGAAAAGAATTAATAGAAATTCTGGAAATAATTAAATTAAACAATATCTTTATTTAGAAACTGTTTCCTTGTATCTAAAAATAACTTAGAATAGTAAATCACTAAGAAATAGCTGAAATCTTAAAAAAGAATTCATATGAATAGAATTAATAAAATATTTGAAAAAAAAAAAATCTAATCAAAAGCTGATATTGAAATTTTTCTTCTCTCATAATAACAGTTAATAAAAGTAATAGTTATTAATGATTTACAGGAAGTTATAAATTAACTATAACAGTGTTGAAAATTTACGTTTTTGGTTGAAAATTCAACTATTTTGGTAGGGAGTTAGACTTTTTGGTTAAAAAGTTACCAATTTATTTCGAAATTTAATGTTTTATATATTTGTGTTTAAAATTCCACTGTTTAGTTGATAATTAGTCTTTTATGCTATAAGATTTGACAAATTTTTCGGTAAAAAATGTACGGATTCTGTTGAAAATTCCTCTTTTTCGGTAGAAAAGTAATTCTTCAAATTGGAAAATTGATCAATTTGAATATTAGTTGAAAAATTTGGTTTGGAGACGAAAAAATATATTTCAATGAAAATTCATTTACTTTGCTGAAAATTCAACTGTTTTGTTGAAGAATCGTGCTCTTGCAATAAAAATGTATCTTTTGTGTTGAAATATTGATATTTTTTGGTTGTTAGTGAACATTTTTGTTGAATTTTAATATTTTTTTCTTCAATACAAGAACTTGGTTGAAAGTTGAACTTCTTTGTTCTGTTGTGCATTCTTATTGTATTTAGTAAAAAATTAATCTTTCATCTTGAATTAACTATTCCATTTTTGGTTAAAAATTTATCCTTTTTAAGTTGAAGATTCAAATGTTTGTAGGAAGTTTATACGTCCCGTTGGACATTTTTTTTTTTCTGAAAGTAATTTGTAAAATTTAGAAATTAAACAATTCCATTTTTAGTTGAAAAATGACGTCTTTCAGGCGAAAATTTTAGACGAAAAAAATCTATTTTGATGAAAATTTAGTTACTCTGTTGAAAATTCAACTGTTTTGTTGAAAAATCGTGCTTTTGCAATAAAAATTTATCTTTTGAGTTGAAATATTGATATTTTTTGGTTTTTAATGGACATTTTCGTGGAATATTAATCTTTTTTCCTTAAATTCAACAACTTGGTTGAAAGTTGAACTTCTTTGTTCCGTTGTACATTCCTTTTGTATTTCGTAAAAAATTAATCTTTTATCTTGAATTAACTATTCCATTTTTGGTTGAAAATTTATCCTTTTCAAGTTGAAGATTTAACTGTTTGGTGACAAGTTCATACGTCCCGTTAGAAATTCTGAAAGTAATTTTTCGAATTCAGAAATTTAACAATTTCAGTTTTAGTTGAAAAATGTTGTCTTTAAGGCGAAAATTTTAGACAAAAAAAAATCTATTTTGATGAACATTTAGGTACTCTGTTGAAAATTCAACTGTTTTGTTGAAAAATCGTCCTCTTGCAATAAAAATGTATAATACATATAATATTATATAATTTTTTTTTACTTCAACTCAACTATCTACTTCGTTGAAAGTTGAACTTCTTTTTTTTTCGTTCTGTATTTGGTTGAAAATTAATTTATTATCTGGGACTTACTATTCCATTCCCGGTTAAAAATTTATCCTTTATAGATTACAGATTTAATTTTAGGGTAAATTTAATTCTATTTAAAATGCCTCTTTTTGGGTAGAAAAGAGATTTTTCAAAGTGAAAAATTCAACTTTTCCATTTTTAGGTCCTTTTGCATCGAAAATACATCTCTTATGGTAGAATATTGATCTTTTTTGGTTGAATATGATCATTCCTGTTGGATATTACCCTTTCTCTTCCAAATTCATCAGTTCGGCTAAGAAATTTCAATTATAAATAGCCTAAAATTGATGACTTAGTTTTAGTTCATAAACAATATAAATGATGATTCAACATTTTTTCAAATAAAAACTGCTACATTCCTACAAACAAAAAAGGAAATGCGTGCTAAGCTCTCGATTGATAATATTTTTAGTATAAACAAAATGTTCAATATTTACTTCGAATATTGTTTCAAGTTTTCCAAATTTTAATACTGAAGAGATAAATTTTTACGGGTTTGCAACGATTCTATTAGAAATTTTGTTGGATCACGAAACTGAGTACAAAATATTTGTTGGAAAAACTGTAAAATGAAGGTAAAAGGATATAAATTGTATCCTCGAGATCTTCGAGGTCCCATTCAATGGACCGTAATGCGTTTCGAAGCTCGGTGGTTGTCCACTCCAATTCTTCCCGGGAAACCGGAAGTCCTGGACCTAACGTTGGGGTTGTGACAATGACATCCTGTAATTCCGTCCAACGACCATAGAGACCTCTTGTTTTATTCAAGGCTTTGCTCACCTCGCTGGAATGAAAATTACTTTTAGCATAAATCCACAAAAATAATAAATAAATGAAAGCACAATGAATAAACTGAAATTAAGTGAATTTCTTCACTATTCTCAATTATATGTCCAATAATTCAATCTGAATGAATACTTTATTTATATATTTATTAAAAAATTCCAGTCACTTTCAAAATCTGCTTATTAATATTATCCAAGTAGAAAGAAACTGAAGATTGACGAGATTATATGTAAACAAACCACTGAAAGGAGGTATGCAAATTGTTGAGCAACATCCATCAATATCAAAATCGAAACAGAGTAATTCACGATAATTTTACTGTAAACTTTTTTTATTATGGAAATAAATCCAGAATATAATACTCGAGGAGAATTCGGATACCATTTCTAAGTAATCTGTAAAAGCAAATCTTATCGCAATTAAGCAAAAACATTCTGAAATGAATGTTTAATAAATTAGTTACAAAAGGATTCCTTCTTTTTAAATAATTGCCTAGTTCTTTTTTTACCATAAATTTATTGAATAAAAATTGAAACTTAAAAATTGAACTGCATTATTGTATAATAGGTATTAGATAAATAATTATATTGAAAATAGTTCAAGAAAATCAAATAACTCATCATTTTGTGAATTAAAAAATCAAACACTTGTTCATTCGCACATTAGTTTTTTGCCAAAATTGAAATGAAGGAAGATAACCTCACGCCTTATGACATCACAACGATTATATACAATCGCTACTTTTTTTAAATAACATTACAGTGTTTTCCGGCACAAGAATATCTATTAAAATTTAATTTTCAATGTTTTTAATAACCAACTGTTCAGTTATAAAGGCAAGAAAAAAATTAAAACTAAAAAAATTATTAATTTTGTCTGTAATAAACACACTTTCAAATATTTATTTCAAAAACAATACATGATTATTCTACATCTTAGTTTTCTTCAATTATTGACAGGTGCATATATGGACGTTCCAATAAATTACTTGAAAACAATTTCCCAAGAAAAAATGGAGTTTTACGAATAGCTTTACTGATTAAAAAAAGAACTAAAAAGTCTCCAGTGGGTCATAAAAAGATGGGTATTTTGGAATTGAAATTGGAAAAATAGCATTAGCGATAAGAAGGATTAATTAATTTTCTCGTAATTGTTTATTATTTTTTATTCTGTTTCCATTATCGCGCTTTGGATTGAAATTGAAGATAAATAATTGAATTGAAATGAAAAAATTTCCCAGTCAATTTCAAGGAGTTTAAAAATTCTAATGATTTCAAACAATTTTTAAAGATTTTAAGAGACTTCTAACGACTTTTAGAGAATTAAGAGATTTCCGATTTAGAACAGAGAATTTTTGGAAAGAATCTTAAATCTGAATTCAAACAAATTCACTTCTCCCAAATCAGAATTAGGTGCATAGTATTTAGAAAAAATATATTTTTTTGATGACTTAAAAAAATAGGAGAAATAATTCTTGATTGTTAGGAGAACATTCTGCGATCGAAGTATTCATAACATCTTCCATTTTTTAGATTTTGCTTTCGAAAATGAAAATACTCCTTCGACAAAGGTTGAGTATTTTTTCTAAGCTGCAAGACAATATTATTTTTCAAATACCTTGCTCATTTTCGAAGAAGAATTTCATCGGAAACTATTATTTCTATTCAAAATTCAAACAATAATTTGGAAGAAAATCTTATTCAAAATTGTTAGAAAAATTTCATTGATTAATATATTAGATTATAGCATTATCAATGAATGAATATTATTGTTCAAAAAATTATTTTTTACATTTTGAAATTCGGGACTCCATTTGTGTCAGGAATTTTATTATCCAGAAATTTCCCAATTCAGTAATATTATGTAATTTTCAACTATTTCATTACTCGGGAATTTCCCAATTCAGTAATATTATAGAATTTTCAACTATTTTATTATTCGGGAATTTTCCAACTCAATAATATTATAGAATTTTTTCTATTTCATTATTCGGGAATTTTCCAATTCGATACATTTACGCAGTTGTAAATTTTCTCATTCCGGGAATTTCCTATTTCGAATGTTCTCGAATGTCTTTGAAACCTTCTTAGAATCTTGTAATATTCAAACATTGTTCAAACAATAGTATTAGCGATAAGTATTAATTTATTTTGTAAATAATTTTTTAATTCTATATTTTGCATTAAAACGTAATTAAGATTAAAATGAGAGAAAAAAAAAATTTATATACAGGTATTAGACTCATAACTTTAAACTTGAAATAAAATCTAAAAAACTGAAATAAAATAACTATAAATAAAACTCAGCATTCTGCTAAATGAAAACAAATAAATTTCTAGTCAAGAATTACTTAAAATGTCTCAATCTTTTTTTTTTATATTTCATCATTTCCTGAAATACGAGACCAAATAAATTTTTAATCAATCAAATCAATATAATATTTTTCAAAATTTCGTAAAAAAAATTGAATTTTTATTAATTACTTCACTCAACATTCTAAAAGGTAAAAAGCTTCAAAGTCGCACATATCGCGAAACAAAACAAAATACAGTTCACCCCAAGAATGTATTTTGGTGTGTCAACTAAAAATTAGATACAGGGTTTTGATCGTTGATTAAATATCTATACTATCGTGTACAATATGTATACGTCCATAATGGATTTATTAATTTATCACCGTGATAAGATAATCTATAGACCAACAGAAATATCAGATCACTGAGACACTAGACAAAAAAGTTGAAGAAAAAAACTCACTCTTTGACGACAAAGAACGGGTCCTCAAGCGTCATTCCTCCCTTGAATTTAGAGGGGCGGTCTTTCTCTCCTTCTCACGGCACCCTTCGAAATTCCTAGGCCGCGATTTGCTGATCATCGGTGTAAATTCAACAATCACGACTGTCTCTCAGAAAAGATTTTTTTTTTCGAACGAACATTCGTAATCAAATTGACACTTTGGCTTGCACTCCGTCGCACCTCAGCCACGACGTTTTTTATTATGACGTTCGCTCTTCGCTCGCTGAAAAATGACGCTTGCGTGGAAGAAAGACTTTCTCCAAGTTGTGATCGCGTTGCAATATTGATCTCGCGCTCGCGAATTTCTGCTGTACTGACACTGACGCGGGTCCTCGGAATTCTCGGCACACCCTCGTCAATTTTTCTCACTTAAACGTTGATCATTGGTGGATTCAAATTTCCCACGAAATTCTAATTTTGGCAACACTGCATCTACCAACTTCAACCAAAGATCTTTGCTACAACGCCGCAAACAGAAAGTGAGCAGTCATTCGCCATAACCTAAAAACTCTACAAAGTTAGCAAGTTTTGGTTTTGTTCTTTAATCTTAGAAGCTTTTTCAATTAAAAAATGACACTTTACGATTCTGGTGAGACTAGAAATTTGCCCGACTATGTGCAAGGACCAAGGCAACAGCGTTTCAACCCCTATTCAGATAATGGAGGGTAAGAAATCTAGCATAACCAAAAATATTTAGGATATAGATCTTTTCTTAAAATCTATCTGCTAGTCAATTTCTTTCTTCTATATTTTGCATCCCTTGCTTTTTGAGACCTTATTTCAAACATGCTTTTATGCTTATAATATGTTCAGAAGATTCAAAAAATGTCTAAATGAGTCGGCATTTCATGGTAAGACGATTTTTTGTTTTCTAAACATCATTCAAATTTCTTTTAGGAACTTTACTAAATATCGAGGGTAACAATCAATCGTTTTGAAAGATTTTTAAACTAAATATTTGCTTTAAATCATTTTTCTATCAAATTTCTAGAGTATCTAGAGTTTATAAAGTATAATCAGGTGACACATTTGCCTTTTGTCACTAATAGATTAAACAAACGTCAAGAAATTGCTGAAGATTTCAACGGGCTTGAAAGATATCGGAATATTTGAAAGGATTGTATAGGACATAAGGTTTTAGAATATTTTCGAATGTATCTAGGGATTTCGTAAGATTATAAAGAGTTTAATATTTTAAAAGATTCCAAGACATTTTCAATAGATTTAAGTAATTCAAAGAAATTCCAAGACGTTATAGAGATTTTAGAATATTAAAAAGATTCCACGGAATTTTTAGAAGCTTTCAAAAATTAAATGGGATTTCAGAAGATTCCGAAGGATTTTAAATATTTTAGGGTGTATTAATAGATCCTTAGAGATTTGTAAAATGTCAAGGAGTTGCCAATGATTTTATGATTCTCAGGTATTTAACGAATTTATTACAGCTTCAAAGAATTTTGGAATATTTGAAAGGATTTAATGGGATCTATAAGGTTTTGGAATATTCTCAAATATTCCAAGGAATTCCCGATAGCATCAAATAATTTGAAGGGATTTCAAACGTTTTCAAATACTTTAGGGTAGCTCAAATGATTCTTAGAGATTTGAAAAATGTCATGGAATTGCTGAATATTTCAACAATTTTTAGATATGTAACCAAATTTATCAGTTATAAAGAGTTTCAGAATATTTGAAAGAATTGAATAGGACCTATAAGGTTCTCGGATATTTTCAAATAATCCAAGGGATTCCGCACAATTTTAAAGAATTTTGAATAGGTAGCAGCAAAATGACAGTGGATATATTTTTTTCTCATGAATTAGGACTTCAAATGCAAAGTCTTACCCCTCTAAATTTTGAATTGTGTAATTTTAAAGACTAATTTATTATTGTACAATTATTAAATTGTACAAATCTTATCTGTTAAATTTAGAACGCTAAAAATAACAAAAATACACTGTTTTGAATGTTTATTTTTCGAACCGGACAGCTAGTCTCTTTTTCACTCAAAATTTTTAATTGTTCAATTTTATAGAAATCTTATTATAAAATTATTGGACTGGTAGGGTTATATTTGACAATAATAATTTTTTAAACCTTGTATTTTTTAATTGTGGAATTCAGAACGTTGAAAATTTTTGAAATACACCTTTTTGAATGTTTATTTTCCAAGCTGGATAGCCAGTCCTCTTGCAAGTTTAGCCAGATTTTTATAATTTGTTAACCTCCTGTTGAGTATATAGTTCGAATCGAAAGGTTTTCCAATTAATGTTTTCAATTTGAAATATATAGTATAAATCGTTAGATATAAATTGAAACTTATGAAGGTATATATCTATCTATCTAAAAAATGAAGGTCTTGATAGTTGAAGAATTTTTCATTCATAAAATTTCAAAATTCAACCATTCTAACTCAAAACAATATATTAGATAATTTGAAGTTTGAAATCTTTCATCGATTTATTACATTTTTACAAATTTAATAATTAAAAAAATATAAGCAGTGAAAACCAGACAGTTAAGAATATTGAAAAGCTCAATAATTGAGCAATGTTACGTTTTTAGCCCTCAGTATCAGCTGGATTTCAAATTGAAATCATTATAAGTTTTAGGGTTACAAATTAGAGCCTTTGAATACTTAAATATCTGTCATTTCCAAACGATGAAAATAGAAAAATTATAGAATAAAATGTTTAATATCAAACAATTCTAAATAAGAAGCATTTTGCAATTGAAGAAATGTGTCTTTATACGTTATTATACAATTTATCTTTGAAATCCTCCATAGTGGAATAATTTTTTATTGAAAATGCTGAAAATTTAATAATTTCACTTTAATGCATTATAAATTGCATAATTTTAAACTATTGCAACAAGTAAAATTGAATAATTTTCAATTGAATCCTTTGGATTATAAAAATACAATCTTACTCCAGATTGCAAGGAACCATTTTTAATGTAGCGCATTCAGTTTCGAACAATTTGTGGATGGAAAATTCAAATGTTTTGCATTATAATGCGTTTTGTTTGAAATTGAACTTGTTAAAAATTGTTCAGTTTTTACCTGTAAGCCTCAATATGTTGAATAATTAAATTGGAAGCGTTAAAAATCGATCAGTTATTTATAAATAAATCAGTTTTAAATTCAAAGTCTTAACAGTTGAACGGTTCCCAGTGTTCTAGTGTTCAATTTGATTCAAAAAATATATTTTCCGCCTCTAATTTTTAATTATACGTGCAATTTTTTTAATTTTATGCTTCGAAAGTCTTCATGAGTCCTCAAGGGGTAACTAATTGATGTTTACCGGTTGGAAATTCGATTCTTCTGCTGAAAGTACAATATATTTCGACTTGAAATCTCAAGCGTTTCATATCGAATTCTGTATGGTACCATTTTCTTGAAAAATCACCCCATTTTCCCCATTTTGAAAAGATTTTCGTGAGAAAAGTATGTAAATCCATTTATGAACTTTCCTTCAAGAACCTTTCTAATTATTGTAGTTTAATTATTCACTTATGTATTCAGGAGCGTCTTGGCTATTGGAGGAGACAACTTCTGCATCATTGGAGGAGACACTCGCCTGAGTAGCGGATTTCAGATTAACACAAGGCACCAGGAGAAGCTGTTCCAACTGTCAGACAAAACGATCTTGGGATGTGCAGGATGTTGGTGTGACACCTTAAGTCTTACTAGAGTTTTAGCGGCACGTATGCAGGTAAATATAAATTTAACTTCATCAGAGTTTCTACAGAACCTGGAAAAGTCATGGAATTTTTCGGAACAACCTGGAAAAGGCCTGGAATTTTTAAAGAATCTGCGGGACGGCATGGAAAAACAAACAGATCCAATATCTCCTGTGGTTTTTATTCAGAACTAATGATTAACTATGTCCGTCCTGCAGACGGAGTCAAGAAAAGTTCAATTTAATTATTTTTACACAACATATCAATATAAAGGAATATAAAAAATGAACTATATCACATATAACACAATAGTAAAGTCTAAATCCGAAAGGTTCATGCAAGTCTCTACGATACTTTTTCTGAAGAAGAACGCCGTTGCACGTTCGAAACGTTAAAACCGTACTGTGAGTTCTCACAGTTAGTTGTACTTTAATAAACGACCAGTTTTCAACAATTCGAACATCTCAATATTCAAGAATGTTTAAGGAACTTAGAAGGGAGGTGCGTAGGGACCTAGATGAAGTAAAGTTACAAGGAGGAGAGCTGAAGGAGCAAGTAAGAAAAGTAAGAGAAAAATGGGATGAGTGGGACAGGGCTGGAAGAAAGAAAAAGAGAAAGTCTGGAAGAAACTTGAGGATATAGAAGATCGTCAGAAAGAAAGTGAGGTAAACAGAATAAAGGAAATGAAAGTCATAGAAGATGGGTTGAACAAACTAGAGGCAAAGAAGGTAGGAAGGAACCCTGGGATAAGGTTTAGTGAAAGGATAAAAGAAGGTGAGGTAAGAGTAGATGAGGAGAATGAAATGCTACGTAGGAGATTAGCGCTGGTCGAGAGAAGAATAGAAGGAGAGCAGAGAAGAAAAAGAAAAAAGATCGTAGTGACCAAAGACTTGAAAATCGATAGTGAGTCGGGAGAGGAGGAGGTCAAGAGATTAATAAACGACATAGGAGCGAAAGTGCGGGTAGAAAGGGTTAGAAGAATAGGAAGGTGGATGGGAGGAAGGGATGGGTAAAAAGAACTTGTTAAAAGGAAGGAAAGAAAGATAGAAGAAGACATGACTCCGAGGGAACAAAGTAATAGTAGGGAGAGACAGGATTTGAGTAAACGGAGAGGTCATGATATGGGACGAAGAGTTGGCGTCGGGGTTTGTGAAAGTCGTAAACTAATGAAGACGAGGAATGTGGGAGGGGAAGGTAGAGACATAAAAGTGGTGTTCTGGAATGTGTCGGGAATAAAAAATAAGAATAAAGGTTTCTGGGAGGAAATAAAAAAGTGGGACTAATAATGATGAGTGAAACTTGGGCAAAGAAGAAAAACTGGGAGAGCATAAGAAAGAGGTTGCCAAAAGAATATGATTGGAAGATGTATGAGGCAAGAAGAGATCGAGTGAAATGGAGAGGGATGGGAGGCATGCTATCAGGGGTAAAAAAGGATTTACGGCAGAACAGGGAGTAGGGGAACATAGGGAAACAAAGGATGGGATAACGGTAAGAAGACTTAAAGTGGGAAAAGTAAGGGTAGCGATATTTTGCATGCATAAGAGAAGGGGAGAAGAGGAGGGGTGGAAAGTTCTGAGAAACTGGATGGAGGAAAAAGAGGAAGAACTGACTTTCATTGGGGGAGACATGAATGCTTGGACAGGGGATCATGGAGGAGAAGTATAGGATAAAGAGAAGAATTTTTTCATAAGGAACTCGAAGCATAGGGAAATAGATCGGGATGGAAGGGTAGTACTCAACCTGATAGAAGATAGAATAAAGAAGCTGATGGTGGAAACGGAAGTTGGAAATGAGACAAGCGCTGAGCACTTCCCGGTAATAGCGACGTTGAGAAGTAGAGGTCCGAGGCTATTTAGATAGAAGAAAGAGGGAAGAAAGGTGAATATAGGCCGTTGGGAAGAAGATAAGTTGATAGAATTCAGAGGAAAAATGAGGGAACAGAATTGGAGGGGAACAGAGGGGGAAGGAGTAGACGAAATATTAGAAAGAATGAAAGGAGCGATTGAGGAGGTGAAAGAAGAGGTAAGACCAAAAAGAGGGTATGAAAGGGTTAAAGAAGGATTGTAGGACAAAGAGTGTAAGGATGGTAAAGAGAGAATGAAGGAATGCCTAAGTAAATGGAGGAGAGGAGAGATTGACAAGAGGGAGTATAATAAAACTAAACGAGAATATGAGAAAACGTTGAACGACAAGAAGCATGAAGAGAAGGAAAGATACTAGAAAGAGCTAGAGGAAGTAGTGGAGGAAGGCATAGTGTGGGGGGTGATAAATAGGGAAAGAGGAAAAAGAAAGGGCGTGAATGTAAAGATAAAAATGAAAGATTGGACAAGATATTTCGAAGGTCTGTTGGGAAGGGAGAAACAGAGGATGAGGGACAGAGAGAGAAAGGGGAAGAAGGGAATGAGATTAGCCGGGAAGAGGTGAATGAGGCGACTGATAGGCTGAAAAAGAATAAAGCAACAGGTGATGATGG
>WSXT02209725.1:0-17882 GCA_011762715.2 Neuroterus valhalla
GGGGGAGGGGGTTGTGGAATGTCCGATTTTTCAACTCGGAGCATCTGTTGATCCTAATTATGGTTTCTATTAATTCATTCATTTTAATAAATTCTGTTAATCAGAAATAATAATGCTGTTAATTATTTTAGAATTTATTATGAAACCAAAAAAATGACACTCTCAGTAATACTATGTTTGTATCTTATTAACTATCATTATTTACTCTATTTTTTCTCTTAATCATTATCAGTAATTGTATTCATTCATCTCCATTATTCTAGAAATAATCTGGAAACGATGAAATTATCTGGCTATTAACCTAACCTCTTTCTCTGGAACAGAGTATAATTATTTTCTATATTCATTCTCTTTTTTTTAATTGTAATAATTCATCCCTTAATTTATTTTAATTCATTCTGTTAATGAGGAATAATAATTATGCTGCTATTTATTTTAGAAATCAGTGTAAAACTGAAAAAATTGTATAGAAGTGCCATCAAGCGGACCACTTACATTGGAACAAAATGTCACATTTCCACTCAAAAACACTTTATTTTAATCCACTGAATCTAGCCATCAGTAAAAAATAGTATGAACCTTTGTGGCTTTGTAAGCCTTGAATTGTTCTTCGGGGAAAAATCTGCAGAATCTAACAAATAAATCAGAAGATCTAAGGAGCCAACTGCGAGTAGTTCATCTTCTGCCGGTATGATAAATCGCTTGTGTTCAACGTACACGGATCAATACCTCCACATGACGCGACTTTAACCTTTTATCTAGTAAAATCTTCACCCGTAAGGCTAGCAGAAAAATGATTCCCAAATTTATTTGACTTTTTTCGGTATATTGTCTATATTATGTATACACTAAGGCTGACTGAGCTGTACAAATATGGCCGCCGTTATAGGTTGGTGGCGTTGCGGGCAGGAAGAAGTCAGTTTCACGAGCCTATGCATACCACCTATTGAATTGAAACTTTTTGCGAATAGTTGAAAAGCGCAAACAAGTGTTTGTATTGTTCTAAATTTCTGAACTGATATCTCAATTTGTGCAGACATAAGTTGATGACAGAAAAATGTCGGTAAGGTAGAAATCGAGCAACTATAGCATGGCCCTAATGGCCCCTGCTTTTAAAATTATATTAATAAAAAATTCTTACTTCCTCTCTCTGGGTTCTAAGCCTGTCAATAATTGGCTCACTAAAGCTGGGATGATTTGCCGGATCCTCGAGTTTAATTTCCTCTTCTGAACCCTGAGGAATTCGACTTGTAAACATTTGTTTGATTCCCTCAAAATTCAAATTTCGACCAGGAATGTCGAGTTCAATGTCCATAAAAGAATCCGAACCGGCAGGAATCATCAGGGGCTTTTCATAATCTTTGCAACTTCCCTTCCTATATAAAAAATAAAATGTTTATTAAACCATGAAAAAAAATTAATCGCAAGATAAGAATTATTCTTACAAACTTTGCGAGCCAAATCCATAATAAGACAATAGATCTTTGGTTTTTCGGACAACAGCAGAATCCTTCGAAGAATGAAAATGGAGTCCAGCTCCCAAAGCGTGAGCAGCTGCTCTCAAAACTCGACCGATAAATCCTTTTTTAGTAGAATCAAATTCCTGCGACAATGGAATGAATGTTTTAATTACAGAGCCCTGTTGCCGACATTTACAGATAAGTGATTCGAGTCTGGGCTCAATTCCCGAAATATGGAAACAAAACGCCAGTCTAGGGCGGAGAGAAAAAGAAATTCTAATTCAAATTTTGATGGGACCCAAAAGCTATATTTTGGTATTCTGGCCTCCTCAAAAATTTACAGATGAGAAAAAAGATATCTCATTCTCGCGCTTCGACGATGGAGCTGGAAATAACGAATAGTAGCGACTTTTTTGTTATTTTGTTGAATTTGGTAAATGAAAACTTGAATTTTCAACAAGAAAGTGATTTTCAACAAAAAGGTATTTTCAAAAAAAAAAAAAATCAATTTAGAACCCAAAAAGATGATATCTCAACCGAAAAATGAACTCTCAACGAAAAAAGATAACGTTTAACCGAAAAGATTCTTTTTGAACGTTGAAACTTCAATTTTCAACGAAAAAGTTGTTTTTAACTTGAAGAAGATCAATTTTCAACTAAAAAGTTGATGTTTTCCCGAAAGTATAAATTTTGGAAAAAAAGACAATTTTCAACCAAGAAAGATGCAATCTCAACCCAATATCTGATCTCACAAAGAAAAAAATTTTACTGAACAATTGCTTTGGAAACCAAATAGTTGAATATTCAATCGGAAGTATTTAACTATTTACCCAAAACAGTTGCTTTTGAAAACCAAAAAGACGAATTTTTGAGAATGCAGTCAAATTTAACTTTCAAATAAATTTATTGGTAGTAGAATTACCAAAGGAAACTCTTGAAATAGTTGAGTTTGAACCAAATAGTTAGTATTCAAGCAAAAAAGACGAATTATCAACAAAATAGTTGAATTGGAATTTTGAATTATCAACCAAATAGTCGGATTCTCAAATAAAGCTGATTAACCTGCAACCAAAATAGGTTAAGTTTCCTACAAAAAAATACTTTAAAACATAAAATATATCCGATTTTTTGGAATGAAAATACAATTTGTTTGTTGAAGCTCGATTTTTTGGGTTGGGAATTGATTGTTTATGGTAAAAAAGTCATATTTTTTTAGTAAAAATTAAAATAATTGGCAGATAATCTATTTTCTTCGTTCAAATCTATCTTTTTAGCAAAGAATAATCTTTGTGGGTTGAAAACTCAGCTTTCTAGTTGCAAAAGCAACTGTTTGGTTGAGAAAACTTTTTTTAGTATTCCAACTGTTTGGTTGAAAATCTATCTTTCTTTGTTTTTTTGGGTTTAAACTATATTCCGATGGAAATTCAACTATTTAGCTGAAGATGTAAGAATTTGGGAAGTATATTAAACTATTTGGTGAAAACTAAACTTTTCTGTTGAAAATTTGTCTTATTGATTTGCAAATTAATCTCCTTAGGTACTACTGTAATGTCTTTTGTTATACATTCAAAATTTTAATAACAATTCACCTTTTTGTTTATTTTCGCTAATTTTGGTAGAAAATCCAACTAGTTGGTTCGATATTCACTCTTTTGGTTAAATATGCGTCATCTTGAATTTGAATCTCAATATTTTGTTGGCAATTCCTTTCATTTGATAGAAAATAATTCTTCTTGGTTGGAAACACAGGTCTGCAAGGGTTTGTTGTTGGGAAGCGGGAATTCATTTCCGAAGGAATTTTTTGCGTGGAATCCGAACCCGTGGTCAAAAGTGTTCCATCACGTCAGGATTTTGAGATATTTGAGGTTATGTATTCAAAAAATGGGGTTTTTTGATATTTTTGAGGTTATTTACAGGGCGTATAAAATTTTTCAGGTTTATTTCTCAAAAAGCATCCATTAATACAACCGTTATCCTTCAAAGTCAGCCATTGAACAGCCACAACGGATATTTTTTGCAAAGTTACGGCCATTTTGAGTTTTGACATATGCACAATGCTATGGGCATTCACATTAATTCTTTGGGGCGAAGGCACCTTGGAAATAAAAATGTCTTCTGACTATGAATTTATGTTCACCGACCATGTAAAATTCAGAGTACCAATTCTCCAAGAGAAATAAGTGAGCACAAAACGCTTCGCCCCGATTCAGTAGAAAGTCGTGTCAAGTCATGTGACTAATAGTAGGCTGAGCCGCCATCTTTGATGGGGGCAGCGACTAAGAATATGGCGCAGAATTCAAATAAAGTACGAAGGGAAAAGTGTAAGTAAACTAATAAACAGTATAAAATCCATGTTTTTTTTTGCCAGTAGGAGTATAAGTAGTACACATAATGAGATTATCAGATGATTTCAGTCCTATATTTTTCAACCACTCCTCGCATTGCTCTGGATTTTTCAACGAAAATCTATGCACAATATGTGAAAAATACTAATTCTTTGAATTTTATTCAAATCCGTTTAAAAAAAGGATGGAAAATACAATAAAAAATTTTCTCCGAGGAGAATATAAAAATTTGTAAACAAAAATATAACCTACATTTTCGAACCTAAGTATGTACCGCATATACTTACACGTGAAACGTCCTGCCTCCACTGACCTCCCTTTTCCCACAATAGGAACGATTTGCCACAATTTTTTGGGTTCCCGCTTTCAGTTTATCGATTATACATCAGCCCTAAATAAATAATCTCACAACTGTTAAAACCTGTCACATTGATCTATTGTGTTGCCGACATATTACATTTAGTTGCTGGCCCTATAAAAGATGGCGGCTCAGCCTTTAATTAGATTCACGACTTTCCATTGGATTGTGCATCCAGTGTATTATATATAGATATCAGTGGTCAAAACTCAAATGTCCGTAACTTTGCAAAAAAAAATCAGTTATGGCCGTTCATGGGCTGATCTTGAAGGGTAGGTACATAAAATGTTGAAAAGTTGTTCTTTCTTCCGAATATTCATCATTTGATGGTTTTTGTTAACACAGAAGTGCAAAAAAGATGAAATTGAAAAATCGAGTGTTACAATTATCTAAAAATTTGAGAAAATTTCTATATAAATGAAATAGAATGAATTTTTCAATAGAAAGGACAAGCTCGAAACCAAGATGTTCGATCCTTGAACGAAAAAATTTAACTTTAAACAAAATAAATAAATTTCCTTTACAACAATTGAACTTTTTATGCCAAGAGTACAAATTTTCAACCAAGTAGTAGATCTCTCAAAAAAATAATTATCAACTAAACAGTTCCTTTTACTATTAACTGGTTGAACTTCCAAGCAGGAGGAACAAATTTTTTACAAAACAATTAATTATTCAACGAAGTCTCTCTTCAACAACTGTGGTACTGATTTTGATTGATTCAAGTTCGTTCCGATTGTTTTCGTATCAAATAGAAGAAAATTGTGAAAGTGACAATTTGTTTCACTTTACTCGTTATAACAGAAGTGCTATAATACTAATAATAATAATAATAATAATAATAATAATATGATGAGAAAATCGGCTGCTATTGTTATGTTTTAAAAATAAGAGTATTTTCAAAGGAATCAAGAATCCCGGATTTTTTCCATTTTCGTTAAATGTTGCAAATGTCGAAAAATAAAAAGTTCACCACCTAAATTTTGGCAGACGAAAACCTAAATTATGAATAATCCGAGAAACATGAAAATAAGTGAATAAAAATTTGAATGTAATAAGTTATTTTTTTATCCAACCCTGTCCCCCTGAAAAAAAAAAAATTACTCCGCCCTTCTGGAGACGGACCTCGAATGTCTCCAATGTATTTTCACCTTAAATTCGTCATATTTCCCTCCTACGATACACAATTTCATGGGGAAAGGATCGACTCCCCTCTCTGTGTCTTTCCTCCTCTCCCTTGCCCTTTTATTCTTCATCTCTTCGATTATTCTGTCGTCGTAGCTCATTTTTATGGCGCTTCGAACCACCGAGAGACTTTCTTCCAGCGCGGACCAGAGCACTTCCGGTTTGGATAGATCCAACATTATCATAATCGTTGCATGATGAGGGGAATGACTTAGAGCTGATCCTGTCATTGCTGCTGAAATAAGCGACGAAGATAGGTGACCAACTTCCCAAACATGGACTACGTCTTTTACCTGAAAGAATAGGAGTTACATTGGCAATACACTAGATTATTGCAATAGATTTAGGGTGTCCAGACGTTCGTATAAATAGGGACATGTCCGTATTTTACGTGTGCTGTCCTGGTTTCCGCATTTTTCGAGAAATGTGCGTATTTTCGGTTATTTTTCAAACGTGATTTTTTTTCAAATTAAATTGAACCACATCATGCTCGTCTAGTGACGCAGTGACGAGAACTCGACCCGACACACAGTGGTCCAAAGTGCCCAAAAAGATGGCCAAAAATCAAATCCTAATCAAAATTGCGTGGGAATCACTTTTTGAGGGTATTTTAGTCAAAATGTTCGAATTGTAGAATTAAAATCTACCTAGCAAATTTTCATGAGTAATAATTTTTGTTCCGGTTCGGATATGGAGACGAGTGGAAGTGGGTGAGCTCGATGGAGTAAATGTGATAGATAAAGGCGGTGTTGAGGGAGAGAGGTATGTAAAAGTGTGAAGAGAAGGAAGATAAGGTGATGTAGAACAAGTGGAAGTGAAAAATTGGTAGTGAAAGCAGTAGGAAATGAGTGGACAAAGAATTTCGGAACGGACACGTGTAAGAGTTGAGGTTAGGAAGCGAACCGGAAGGGAAACAGGTGGAGCCTCTTGAGAGTGAGCGGGAAGTAGAGTCATTAGGCAGGAGACGGGAGTTTGACTAGCGCAGTCAGAGAAGCGAAGCAAGAAACCACAGCAGACCAGGGAAGAGAGAGAGAAGGAGAGTGGAAGCGTTAGTGCTGTTAGCAGAGAAGCGAAGAATAGGTGATAACTGCGAAAAGAAAAGGAAGAAAATGGAGGCATGGTGGAAATTGATAAAAGAGGATCTGGATAAGGCGAGGGAAGAAGAGCGCGTAGGGTATGAGAGAGAGAGAGAGGAAGAGTCTTATGCAGGCAATGGAGAGGATGCAGAAGAACGTTCAGGAGCTTAGCCTGAAAGTGGAAAGTTGGATGGAAAGAGCAAAGGAATTGAAAGAGGAGCAAAAGGGTGAGCATTCAGGAAGGAAAGAAGAAGAGGTGAGGAAACAAGATTCAAACTGTCAGACGGAGGACAAAGAGAGTATATGGAGTAACCCACCGAAAGCACTAACAGAAGAAGAGTGGATAGCGGAGAAGGAGGGAAGAAAAGTGAGAAGGAGGAATTCAAAAGTAATTGGAGTAAGTGGGGATGAATCCGAGGTGTTGAACGTGGTAGGGAGCTTGGCGGCTCGTACACAAAGAGTGGCGAAGATAGAGGATTCCTGGAAGATTGACGGAGGGTTGATGCTCAACTTCAAAACCATCGTGAACAAGGTGGAAATATGGGAAGTGCGTGGGAAGCTTAAAAAATTCAGGACTGTGGATAGAGAAAGATTGGACGGAGAGGAGATAGTAAGAGATTGGCTTAGAAGAGAAAAAGCAAGACTGGAGGATAGAGGTATGGAGGTACAGTTAAAACACATGAAAGCAAAAGTGGAGGAGACTATCTGGGAATGGGACGAGAGAGAAGGAAGAATGGAGATAAGCTGGATAGAAGAAAAGGAAGAGCGGGTCGATGTAAAAAGCAAAAACTGAAGAAGGGAGAAAGGAGAAGGTGAGCCGAGGAAGCTGAGTAACATCGGATTATCAGTAAAGTGTGAGAAAGCAGAGATCGACGCAAAGTGAGAGTAAGCAGGCGAAGATGGAAAAGAAGCAGCAGAGTATGTGTAAAAGTGTGAGAAAAGGAGTAATGAGTTCAAGGGGTAGAGACGGTAAGGTTTTCTAGGAGGTGGAAATGAAGTGATGCTAGGTTTTGTCATAGTTTGAGCAAAGAGTGTTATGAGGATGAATCTGACGGAGATGGTTTATTTCGATACGGTGATATTTTGTAATGTTGAGATGAAAAGGTGGTCCGATTATAATTATTTTGTTGTACGTGAGAAGAGTGACGTCAGGCTCACGAAATGTATATGTTTCTGCTGGAATGTTTATATTTATATTTACATTGTAAGGCTTACCGCAGAGGAAGGTGACACTGTAGTTGTGAGAAGGAGATTTGAGACTCTCAAACCCGTAACAGGGAGAGAGTATAATAAATACAATACCATAAGTAATAATTTTCACTAAGTGTTAAAAAATTTCATCCGGAACGTCCGGACATCACGTAGTGGCGCGCTGAAGGTTCAACGGCCATGGAGTTACAACACAAATACACGTGTAAAAAACAAAGGGGCGGCTAGAAGCAGCTAATTTTTTGCATGCACTCAGTAAATTCAATAATTAACGATTTCATAATGAGAGAAAAGTGGTATCACGTGGTAGTTTTTTTGTGGCTCTACGGTTTCGCAAATTTATATGTCATTTGGTGGAAACTACATGACGTCCGTACGTTCGAGATAAATTTTCTCTAGAATTTAGTAAAAATTATTACTTTTTAAAACTTTGGAAGTAGATTTTATTTCTACAATTCGAAAATCTGTGCTTTATAGAGATTTTGTATTAATATTGTCATTTATTTCAAAACTTCGATATTAAATTTGTATTTTTTTACCGAAGACAACCATAAACATAAATTTTTACGATCATAGCACATTTTGGGAGCCATTATGCGTCGGACATTTTTTAAAATAATTTTGACACTAAATTCATTTAGTTTCCATTGCAAACAGAATGAGCAAATAATCCCTTAATTGAAGGGAAAATTGACGGAAGCAACCGATTGAAATTGACAACTGCCAGGAATATTGTCAGGGTCCAATACAATTTCAGGGAATTTTATTGTGCCGAATTCCATTCCTACCTACGAAAAAAATAAGAAACAGTTCGAGAAAATTGGAAACTCCGAGAAGTATGTTTGATGAAAGCATTTTTGTCCTAGAGTTGCATCGTTTGGAAATGTGTTTTGAATAAACTTTTTCGTAACAATGAGAACGAAGATATTTTTTTTCAATACTGTCGATAAATTTATTACATGCATGATATTTTTTATTTATAACTTACAGATAGATAAATGCATTATTCATCATTTATCGAATCTAGTTGTTATGTGAAGATAATTGTTTTTTCTTTTTTTGAATGGAGCGCGTTAAGTAAAGGCTTGAATCAATCGTAGGGAGGAGGGGATGGTAGAAAAGGGAAAACGAAAGAATGTGGAGGAAAGAGAGAGAGAGAGAGAGGAAGAAGAAAAGGTGTATAGAAGAGGTCAAGTGGACAGTGAAGGAAGAGGAAGAGTAGGAAGTGATGAACAGGGAAACCGGTAGGAAGCGTATAAATGGGGAAATCGGGCTGCAGAAATGGACGGAGTTTTTCAATAGGCTGATCAATTAGGCGTAGAAAATACGGCAGAAGAGGTGAGAATGTAGGGGACGAGGATAGCGGAGAAGGTAGAGATGAGGGAGGAGTTCAGGTTGATGTATAAAGGAAAGAAAGGATCAAGAAAAAAAAAAGATCTGGAAGAAGAGTTGAGAAGTGTTTAGACAGAAGGGGACGTGTGAAAGATAATAAATTGTCTTAAAAAGTGTAAGGAGAGGAAGTGAGAAAATAGAGAGTGAGCAGTGGAGGGAGTTTTTCTAAGAATCATTTCAGAGCTCAGACCAACGAAAGAGTGACGAGGAGAGTAGAAGAACGAGAGGGGGAGGAGAGGGGGTTCAAGTGGATAACGTGAGGAAAATTTGGCAGCTTGGGGAAAGAAAAGTTGAGACAGTTTGAAGAAAAAGTAGAAAGAGAGGAGGTAGAGAGTTTGAAGGAGGGAAAGAGTTCGGAGGATGTAGAGAGTTCGGAGGAGAAAGAAGTGGATACGTTGCTAGAAAAACTTGAAAAATTGATTGATGAGGTAAGGGAGGAAGTGAGACCTAAAAAGAATAAAGTGGGGGAGGGGGGAGAAGTTAGTGGGACGATGAATGCACGAAAATTGTAAACAAATTAAAGGAGAATATAACAAAGTGACGAAAAGGGGAAACGGGGAAAAGGGAACTTAGCAGGTAGAGAAGGGATCACGAAAGAATGTGGGGAAAAGAGAGAGAGGAAGAGAAGTAACAGCAAAGGAAGAGAAGGAAGAGGAACAATAGGAAGTGATGAACAGGGAAAAAGGTAGGGAGCGTATAAATGGGGAAACTGGTCTGCAGAAATGGGCGGAGTATTTCAATAGGCTGTTCAAATAGGCGTGGAAGAGGTGAGAATGCGGGGGACGAGGATAACGGAGAAGGTAGAGATGAGGTAGGAGTTCGGGTTGATGTATAGAAGAAAGGGTAAAAAAAGGGAAAGATCTGTAAGAGGAGTTGAGAAGTGTTTAGACAGAAGGGGACGTAAGGAAGATGATAAATTGTCTTAAAAAGTGTAGGGAGAGACAGTGAGAAATTAAAGAGTGAGCAGTAGAGGAAGTTTTTCTAAAAATCATTCCAGAGCTCAGACCAACGAAAGAGTGACGAGGGGAGGGAGGAGAACGAGAGGGGAAGGGGATGGGGGTTCAAGTGACAAGAAGATAGAGATACAAATAGAGAAGTTAAGGATGCAGGAAAGAATAGGGTTAACGGACATCTAAGCGCTCAATTTTCTAGTCAATAAGAACATGGGTCATCAGAAAATAAAACTTGCTGCACTGTTTGTGGATTTTGAAGCAGCATTTGACTCACTGAACAGAAGGGTATTATGGAGGTCCAGGGAAGAGGGAGTAGTTGATAAAGGGTTGATAGAGAAGATATTAAGATATATGTTAAGACAAATATAAGGGTAAAGTGGGCCCTCTCTGTTTAGTATCCTATTGGCAAACTTGGAGGAGAGGATGGAAAAGAAGAGGAAAGGAGGAACATTATCGGAAATATGCAAACTCTTTTGACTCGCATTCGCAGACGATGCGACCATATAATCAAACTTTCAATTTTGTAAAACCTGAAATATTTCTAAACCCAAATTCCCTGTATCGCTACCCTGCGCGCCCCCTTTTTTTTGGAGAATTCTTTTTTTTTAATCTTGAACGAAAAACCCTTCTTCCCGTTTTTCTGCTTGAGTTTTAACTGAATTGATAAAACCTTATGAGAAAAATCAACTGCTCTTCTTTTTTTACTAAAGACATTTCATTTTCATTAGATAATAATAATTTTATTTCTGAAAATTTAATTTTTGCCTCCAGCAATGCTATAAATTAATTGAAAAGTAATCTTTTTTGTAATTATTTCAACTTCCTGTTGGAAGATGAATTATCACTGTTTATTCTTTTTTTTTTAGAAAGAATCAACTCTTTGCTTGAAAAATGAACTGTTCGAAATTTGTTTTATTGATGGTCGAAAATTCTTTTTTTATCGACTATTTGAAGATTCTACATTTTGATGAAAATTCATTTTTTGTATTTGAAACTTCCTCTTTCTAGTTCAAAACTTAATTTTTTTTTTCAAAATGGACTCTTTCTAGTTTGAATTAAAATCTTGTTCCACTATTCGATTGGAATTTCATATTTTTTAGTTGACCAACAGGAATGAGGAAATGCCGGTGAGGTAGGTATTTACAACTAGTACCGGCCCTTAAATTTTATAAATAATAAAAAAATGTCACAGGATGAACAAGAATCATTTTTGGAATTCAACCTTACCAAACTTTTCCCAGCTTTTCTACCAAAGGAATAATCCACAGCAATGGTGGGTTTAGGAGTTTCTTCCTTCTCTAAAAATCTATAAACCATTGTCGTTTTCCCCTGGAAATAATCATAAAAGCACATAACCACCAAAAGCTTGAAATTTTTTTATTTTAATGACTTACAACTCTTTTACTCCCAACGAGGATAATCGATCGTTCATGCGTTTCGACTGCATCACTTTTTCTCTTATTTTCTTCCTCTAACGACAATCGTAATGCCATTTCTCTCGTATTTTCTGAACTGCAAAATTGAAAGAAAAAAAAATGTATGATGAGAATGCGATTATATATAAGTAATAAATAGAAAATGTGACAGAAAAAATATAATTTTCCTTATTCAAAATTATTCTGAATAAGATTTTTTATTTATTTAAAATATTGTCATATGATTCTAGATTGTCTAGGATTGCACATTTTGATACGTTTATGAAAGGCGATTATTTAGCAAATAAGTTGTTTCTTGCATGAGCGGGGTGAGTGAAAAAAGTCTCGCGATATAAAAATTACGTCTCACACACACATCAAACAGTCTTTCTACCACGAGAGAAAAAAAATTATGTCGAAGTTGTGATTTTGAGGTTAGAGTGGTATAAAACTTTTTCAACAATACTTACAGATTCTCTTCTGTCATTTTCGATTTTTAAATTTTTTTCTTCAAAAAAAAAATAGCGATGATAGTTGTTACGATAATGATTAGAAAATTCGGGGAGAAAATTCACGAAGGAAATGTCAGAAGGGTGCAGGTTTTGTTTTTAAGAATTCAAGCTGATCGTTGCTACGGAAACGCGTCGGCGCATTCCTGCTTTCTACTATCAGTTCCTTTCAAATTCAGCAAAAATTGTCCAAATTCAGATATAAGAATCTTTGATTAAAAAACCAACAAAATGGCGGCTATTTTTCTGAAAATATAAGATTCAAGTTTTTTTTCGGAAAATATGTGAGGTAGGGGAAAAGTATAGTTCAATTTCGAACTGAAAAAATAATTATTTTTAACCAAAAATGGAACAGTAATATTTTTAGTTTGAAGAACCTATTTCAAACAAATTGTTACATTTTCTAACAAAATATTGGATTTTCAATGAAAATGGTAAATGTTCAACTGTAGTAGTTAAATCTTGACCCAGAAAGACGAATTTTCAACTGAAATGATGAACCTTCAACTGGAACAGCTGAATTTTCGAACTAAAATTAATTTTCAACTAAAAAATACAAATTTTTTTTTTGCCTATAAAAGTAATTATTTTCAACTAGAAAAGAGACAGTAACATTTTTGGCTTTAAAAATTCATTTAAAACCAATTATAAAAGTTTTTAACTGGATTAATTTTTGACTAAAATGAAAAACATTCAATTGCGCAAGTCGGTTTGTTGACCGTAAAGAAGAATTTTCAAAATTAACTTTCGGAGAGAAAGACGATTTTCTACAGAAAATAATTTATTATGGAATGGAATAATCAAATTTTCAATTCAGAAAGACAAATTTTCGTCTAACTTGTTGCATTTCTAACTATCCAGACTTTCTTCTTCTCTTATATCTCTTCTGCCCTTTTCTTCTCCTAAGACTTCTATTTTCTTCTCCTTTTTGCTCCAATCCTCTCCGTCACTCAACTCTTTCCGTCCTTGTGCTTTCCTTTGTTCTTTCTCTTTTTCTCATTACTCTGTTCTTCTCTTCTTCTCTTCTTTTTTTCTTCTTTCAACTCTCTTCTATTTTTCTCTTTTCTTTCTCTTATTCTCTTCTTTTTTTCTTTCATTCTCCGATACTTCTCTCCTCTCCTTCATTTCTTCTTTTCTCCTTCTCGCTTTCCTCCATCTGTTAACGCTCTTTTACAGTTCTTGCCTTTTTCACTTTTCCCATTCTTGTGTTCCCTTCACCTTCTCTCCTCCGCTCTACGCTGTTACTCTTCTTCTCTTTTCTCACCTTCTCCTCTGCTCTCCTGCATTTCTTCCTCTCTTCTTCCAACTCTCTTCTCTCCTTTTCTTCTATCTACCCTTCTCGTCCTGCAATCCTTCTTTTCTTTTTCTCTTTATTCTCATCATGTCTTCTTCTCTTCTTGGCTTTACCCTCCCTTTCCTTCAACTCCCTTCTTTTTTCTTTTCTTCTTCTTCTTCCAACTCTCTTCTGCTCCTTGCACTCTTTCTCTCTTTACTTTATCCTCCTCTTGCTTCCTCCTCATATTCTCTCTCCAACTAACCTTCCCTCGTAACTTCCGTCCACTTCCTTGTTCTCTTGAATCCTTCTTCCACTTCCTATCGTTTTCTTTCTTTACTTTTCTCTCACACGTTTCTTCCTTTTCTATTCCCCTCGTTCCAAAGTCTTCTTTTCCACCTCACTTTTTTCTCCTTTTGTTATTCTCTCCTTCCCTCATATTCTCCTCTTCTTCTCTTCACTTCTAAACTTTCTCTTTCTCCTTCCAATCTTCTATCCTTCCTTCCTTCCTTCTTTTCTTCTACCAACTCTCTTCATGTCTCTACTCTCTTCTTCACTGATTTTGTACTACTTTCCTTTCTTTTGCCCCTCTCTTCTCCCAACATTCTTTTCTTCTATCTCCCCTTCTCGTCCTGCAATTCTTCTCTTCATTGTTTCTTCTTTTCTTTACCTCTTCATTCTCATCTTCTCTTCTCGGCTTTACTCTCCCTTTCCTCCGACTCCCTTCTTCTTTTCTATTCTTTTCTTCTTCTTCCAACTCTCTTCTGCTTCTTGCACTCTTTCTCTCCTTACTTCATCCTTCTCTTACTTCCTCCTTATATTCTCTCTCCACCTTACCTACCCTTGTAACTTCAGTCCACTTTCTTCTTCTCTTGAATCTTTTTTTTTCTTCCTATCGTTTTCTTTCTTTACTTCTCTCCTTTTCTTCTACTCTTCGTCACACAAATCTTCCTTTTCTATTCCCCTCGTTCTGAACTCTTCTTTTCCCATCACTCTTTTCGTCTTCTGTTATCCTCTCCTTCTCTCATATTCTCCTTTTCTCCTATTCTTCTCAGTTATTCTCAACTTTCTTCTCCTCTATTATTAACCATCTCCTCTATCGTTTTTCTCTGCTTTGCTCCTTCTAATCTTCTATCCTTCCTTCCTCCTTTACTCCTCCCAACTCTCTTCATGTCCTAACTACCTTCTTCTTCGCTTTGTCCTTTTTCTTTCATTCGTCTTTCCTTCCCTTCTAATATTTTTGTCTTCTTCCCTTCTTCTCTCCTCTTCTTCACTTATTTTGTACTCCCTTCTTTTCTTTTTTCCTCAACTCTCTCTCTGCTCTTCTTTTCTTATTCACTACTTGTCTCCTTCTCTTTACTTCTTTTTTCTGTTGTTATCCTCTTCTACTTTTCTCTTCTCTTATTTTCTCTTTTACCTCTTTCTCTTCTATGCTCGTCCTCTTTTCTCTTTGGCCTTCTTTCTCTTCATATCCTAACTGTCTTCTTTTTTCCTCTCTTTTTCGCTTCTTCCTTTTTTCTAGTTACTCTTCTTTCCCTCACTTTTTTCTTCTTTCTTTTTTTCTTTCAACTCTCTTCTTTGCTAAACTCTCTGCTTTTCTTCTTCTTTTATTCTCCTTATTTTCTCTTCTATCAGCTCTCTTCCCCCATTGATTATTTTCTTCTCTCATCCCCGTAGAATTCTTCCTCCCTCTGTCGCTTATTCTCTCCTGATCGTCTTCTTTTCTTCACTTTATGCCTTCTTCCCTTTATCACATTCTCATATTCACGCCATCTCTTCTCTCTTTTTTTGTCTCTTTTTCTCCTTTTCTTCCCTTCTCTACACAATTCTAATCTCTCTTTAACTTTTTCCACTTCTTTTCATTTTATCTTCTCCTACTTTTTTCTTTCTCTTTCTTCTGTTCTCTTTTATTTCTCTTCTCCTCCTCTTTTTCTCTTCTTCTTTTCTTCTCTTCTTGTCCCAACTTTTGTCTTCTCTTCTTCTATCTCTTTCTGATTGTTACCTTCTCCTCTTCCGTAAATTTCTTCCTCACTCAACTCCCTTCTTGTCATGAATCTATTCTCTTTTTTTTCTTTTCAATTTGACTTTGACAATTTTGTTTTCATTAAAGAAAATCATAAGAATAAATTGTTTCACTTTTCACCTACTACAAGAAAGCGTACTTGAAATTTTTTGTCTTGGAAAAAAAAGTCAAAAAAAATTTTCAAAATGCTCCCCTTTTTTAATTTTCCATCCGAAATAGCTGGTTAACGAACTTGACCTGTCACTTTGTTCCCTCAAAATTTTTGCCAAAGGGCAATCCAATTCGAGGACATCAGACAAACAGACACCAACGTAAAAACTACTTTTTTGGAATCAGGAGGTCTCAAAACGTGGAGATTTCATAAATTCCGCTAAAGTCGATTTTCAAATGAAACCAATACCTTCTCTTTATGATGAGAATGTGAAAAGTTCAACAACACATGAGTAATAAGAAAAAAAATATATTCTGACACACTTGAATTTGCAGGTTGCTATATAATTTATTAGCGTAAAAATATAATGACAAACGAAAATTTAGCAAATCAATTTTTAAATAATTTAACAAATAAAAGAAAAACTTAAGTATGGAAAAGAATCAAATTTTTATCAAGTAATTTTAACATATTTCTAAAGATTAAAAAAACATTTGTCGTCGGCTAATATTTATTTTAATGAAAGAAATATTGGATCGAGATAAAAATGTAGAAGTCAAATTCGAGAAAATGTTTTCTATGCTCAAAACACTATTTGTTTATGATAAATTTTCGAAAATTTGGATTAAAAAAAAACTACCTTGGCCCGAAGAATACGAGTGTTCAATAAAGTATATTGATCTTCAATTGTAGTACATATTTTCCTACATAAACAACTGAATTTGTTCAGCTTAAATTATAATTGAACTTCTTATTATATAATAATTATTATGCATATTAAATTTAATCAATTGACATAATCTGAAATCTTGATGAAACTGGAACAGAAAAATCCGATGAAAAATGTACCTCCACCAGGAAGCGAACTTGAGCCCGTTGAGTGTCAAGACCACAGCGATAACCACGATGCTACTGCAACATGCAGGCTCTGAGGCTTAAGGCTGTATCTAAGGCACGACGAATGTCGAAGAAATATTCCTCCAAATAAAATTTCTAAGTATCTATTCCAACCAAATAACTATTTGGTTAAAGTAATGATTATTTGCTATAAATAATCCAATTCTAGTAATCGCAAGAATCATTTCCTTCAACTGAAGAAATAAATATTGATATAAAGACAATATTCTATTCATCCAAAGGAATGCTTTATTGGTGTAACTGTATCAACTCTTTGTAACAGAAAAATGTATTCCTAACTTAATTAATATTCTTTCGAATGAAATTATTATTTCTTTCATGTAAGTAAGCCTGAATACTTTATTCAAGTCTGGAAAAATAATTTGATTCAAATGCATTCTGGCCAATACAAAGAATCGAACTAATTGGATCCAGAAAATATCTATTTGAAGGACAAATCAGATTTCAAGGAATCTAGACCTTTTCAATCAATGAAATCATTTTCTTGATCGGAGGAAATATTAATTTAAATCAAGAGAATACGGCCAAAGAATTCAAATAAAAATTAATCGTGTGAAAGAATATTTTTAGGATGCATTTGAATCAAATAATTTCCCGGACTTGAATAAAGTATTCAGGCTTACTCGGATGAAAGAAATAATAATTTGATTCGAAAGAATATTATTTAAGTTAGGAATACATTTTTCTGATACAAAGAGTTGATGCATTTATACTAATCAAGCATTTCCTTCGATGAATAGAATATTGTCTTCACATCAATATTTATTTCTCCAGTTGAAGGAAATGATTCTTCCGATTACTAGAATTGAATTATTTATATCAAATAATCATTACCATAAACAAATATTTATTTGGTTGAAATAGCTACTTAGCAATTTTATTTGGAGGAATATTTCTTCGACATTTGTCGTGCCTTAGATACAGCCTTAAGCCTCAGAGCCTGCATGTTGCAGTAGCATCGTGGTTATCGCTGTGGTCTTGACACTCAACGGGCTCAAGTTCGCGTCCTGCTGGAGGTAGACTTTTCATCGGATTTTTCTGTTTCAGTTTCATCAAGATTTCAGATTATGTCAATTCTTTAAATTTACTATGTATAATAATAATTGAATAATAAGAAGTTCAATTATAATTTAGGCTGAACAAATTCAGTTGTTTATGTAGGAAAATATGTACTACAATTGAAGAACAATATACGTTTTTGAACACTCGTATTTTTCGAGCCAAGATAGTTTATTTTTTTACTCCAAATTTTCGGAAATTTGGCATAAAGAAATAGTGTTTTGAGCAAATAAAAAATTCGCTTGAATTTGACATTTTTACATTATCATTCTGAAGGAGAAGGTATTGGTTTTATGTGAAAATCGACTTTCGCGGATTTGATAAAATCTCCACGTTTTGAAACCCCCTGAGTCAGAAAAAATGGTTTTTACGAAAGTGTCTGTCTATCTGTCTGTAGTCTGTAGTCTGTGAATCGATAACTTTCGAAAGAATGATCATATTCGATCGTGCTTTGGCACCCATTTTGAGGTGAAAAATGGAACAATTTATCCTCATGACTTTTTTTGATAAAAACAAAATTGTCAGAGTTATGGCATTTTCAAAATCCAAAAATATA
>WSXT02209736.1:0-17882 GCA_011762715.2 Neuroterus valhalla
TTGTTGAAGAAAATATCGTATGCACCTATGGATAGACGCGTTTTTTGTCTATCCCTAGGTGCATAATATACTATTTATTATGGGAAATTTCCGGACTCTCCTTCGAATTTTCTGACTATTTGTCTGGACATATTTTCTCTATAATTTGAAGATAGGGCAGCTACATATTTAAAATCATACAAGAAGACGATGCCCAAAAAAAAATTTCAATAAAAAATAAAATAATGCTTCGTTATTATCGAAGAAGCAAAGAATAATTTGTCGGAAACGCCTCACGGAGTAGCAATAAGGAATATTAGTTTTTCAAAAGTGCCTTTTTAATTCAAAGCTTTGCTGAGTTTTGACCCAGAAATCAAATTTTCGATTTCAAAGGCAAGTCATTGTACTCGAAAGGATGAAAAGACTATGAGGAAATGAAGAGTACAATCACAAGTCTGAGGAACGGGATAGTGTGACAAGTGAGTAATTGCATTGCTTCAAACGCAAAATTATGGAACATTGCCTATTCTAAAAATATTCTGCGTGAGGCAGTACCTTATTAAATAAAACCAAGACTTTTTGGACAAGATGACAAAAAATCAATGACAGATTGATAAATATGAATTTAGTCCTTTCATCATCATCATCAGGCAGGCCCGTAGTCAGGATATCGTTTCGGGGGGGGGGGGGATTTCTAAGTGATATTATGAGTAATCTCATGAACAATCTTAATAATAATATTGTGAATAATAATGAATAATCGTTTTTCCATCTACGTGAAAACAAAACCCATTTCTGAAACTTAAGATGGGTGTCAGCCCCCCCCCCCCCCTCTCTAGCTACGTGCCTAAATCAGGATCAGATGACTTTCCAAAGTTAGCGAAAAATCGGTGACGCCTCAAAGTAAATAAAAATAAATGACATTTCTAAGGAATCTGAAAATAGTTGATGCTAAATTTTTTTCTGCGCATCACTCGTATCTCTGTTTTTCAGAATACAATCTTAGAACATTGCAAAAAGAAAGGCAATTTAAAATACATAAACTTCATATTCCATTCCTAGTTCTAATTGATGGAAATTCAAGAAAATGACAAAAAATGGTACCTTTTTTTTCAGAATCAGGATACTCAAAATGGATATCTCGAAATATTAATTAGTGTTTTGGAATGCATCCAGCAGACAAACCTTGTAAGATGGAGAATAAATTATTCCATTTTCCTTTTAAGATTTTCAAGCCACTTGGTCCATTTTAAATTAGTTCCCTACTCAGGGGCGTAGAGAGGGAGGGGGAAAGGGTGGGATTCCCTCGGCCCGCAGTTTCAATTCTTCACAAAATTTTAATTTTACAGTTCGTGGTGATTGCCAGTGGAGGGGGCAAAAGTAGAGGGGGCATGCATGGTTACCCCTGGGCCCGGATATGTTCTCGGCACCCCTGTCCGTACTTTGGGATTGAATAATAATTTATGAATAGTTTGACCTAAAAGTTAGTCTAGGATAATATCTTTGGTCTATGCAAATCTAGGTTCCCGAAAGTGCGACGAATGTTCAGAAAAGCACGAGATCCCTCTGTAATTCTACCTTAAGATTGTATTAATTGCTACAACATTCGTTTCAAAGCTGGCATTCTTAGAGAACCATACCTATGTAGAGCACTTTTGGCCCAGTGACATTTTTCAAAAATAGACTTGGCGTCCATTGACATGTACGTAAGTAGGAGCAGACCAAACGATGGTATTATGGCACGTGGCATATTAGATTGATTAATGGCAGGTGTTATCATAAGTGAATGCGGAAGATTATCAGTCTCAAGTTCATCCTGGCACCATGCACATGCACCATGTGCGTCCCATGTAAACAAAAAAGCTATTGTATTTCCATTCGGGAAACGAGAGATTATTTTCTACTACAAAAACCTCAGCTCTTGATTTCTTTGGAACATTTTAGGCCCTGGAGAATACTAAGCAGAATGTTAATTATTATAAAAATCTCTTGTGGTGCTAAGATTATCTCTTTTAAATGCCTTAAATTTATTATTGAATGTGTGTATGATTTAGCTCCTCACTCGATGGGAAAGGGTCGCCGTATGCTCGAAGACGTCTCCTTACGAAGGATCGTCTTCCAACCTTAACGTAACAAGGACCACCTATAGATATGAAATTTATACTATTGGAATAGTATTCAATGCCTTCTTTGTTTCCTAAAAATAGAATGAAACTTTTCCCTTTATTGAAAAAGAATAACTATAAACTACTCAGCGGACACATTCTGTAAATGTTACACAAGAAAAAAGGAACCTTTAAACATAACATTGTTGCAATTGTTTACCATAAAAATTCCAGAACATAAAGATTCTGTTCTCTGTAAAATTGTTACTGCAAGGATATGTAACAGTTCTGGAATCTAGTATGGTGTAACATAGAATTTACGTTTAATTTAATTAAGAAAGTTATTTAATTAGGTTGAAAGGAAATTTATAAGTTATATCAAGTAAGTTACAGAATTTACATATCTGAGTTCCAAATGTTCCATATTTGTTACATACAGGTGACATCCTTGTAAAACTTTTATAGAATTGTTACAAAACGATCACAGACAGTTCTGAAATTCTTCCAAATATATTTTTCAACATATAACGCTGTTCTAGAATTGTTACAGATCTCTGACAGAACCATTCTATAAGTTTGTTCATAAGCTGTTTCAGAACCTGTTCTTTTCTGTTTTAGATCTTTTACATCTCAGTTATATAACAGTGTCCGCTCGGTATAGTTTACACTTTAGATTTGCGAGTTTACCAACTTACAAGAATTCAAAAAACTCCAAATTCAGATGTCCTTATTCTGTATTGACAATATTTTAATTTCCAGTTGGAACGTTTTCTGTCTGGATATATGTTCTGAATATAGGGAAGAAAGTCTTGAAGGAAATAACAGACATTCCACCCACAATTTCCAATATTTATTGATCCGAACTGTGTATGAGATCACTGATAATAAAAGCTTGAGTCTACATATATATGCATAATACGTAAATTCAGTTCTAAATACATTTGAACAAATTTGAAATATTCAGATAATGATATTTGAATGCTATTATTATTTTTCGACCTTTTCCATTAACCTTCTTTTCTCGTGTTGGTGAACTCACATGGTAATCTGGAAGGCACGTGGCTGAACTGAAAACTGATTCAGATTTGTTTGTTCTGTTTTCGCGAAAATTGTACCTGTTTCGTTTTCTGTCGTAAGCGCCATAATTTAACGATTAGACTGTTTTTTATCAGTCTTTTTTGCGAAATTGAAAGTAAGAAAACTTGCGATCTTTGCAGCGGTCACGGAAGTACTGAGTGGGATTTTAGATTCTTAGTGAAACGTGGCATTGGCAGTTTTAGTACTGCTTGCCAAATATTATCGTAAAGGGTGAAAAATGACACAGTGTGGTGCCATTTTCCTCAGAGAAGAGACTATAGGTTATCCCTTTCCCGTCGAGCAATAATATACTGATACCACTTGCGTGTCCAATAGTTTATTTAAACAAGGCGTAAGCCTAAATGCGAAAATTTATTTTTTCAAAAAGATTTGAGGATGAGATCTTAACAAGATTAAAAAGATTTATTTATTTAAATAATCGTGACTGTGAGATACTTCATTGACTTCGAATGTTCAGAAAATTGTTTGGGAAGTCTTATTCGGCAAATTATTAGAGCTAATTAAAGGACCTAACTTCCTGGAATACTCAAACAAATGTTTTACGTATCTAGATTAATCGCGAGCAGTTATAAAAACAAATTTTCTATATCAATTTGCAATTCTTTGGTAAAAATACAAATTTGTTTTGCAGATCGAAAACTATCTAGAGTTTCCTTTAAATATTTTATTCTTGCGTTTTTATGAAGAGGGCTATCACGGGCGCAAGGATTTTCAGGCCTCCATATTCTACGGAATCAGATTTTATTCCTAACTGGGTTGGAATAAAATTAGCACACAAAATTGTATATTAATTCCTGTTATGAACTCTTGTTTAACGTATTTTATTTTATTCCATTAGATTGGTTGAATTTTGCCCCGAATAAGAATAATAACAAAAGATAATAATAATATGAAGTTTACTCAATTATTTTTGAAGATCTTTTTTACAATAAAACTTTATAAATTTTATTTTCAAACTTAATAGAGAAGAAATTGTATTCGTCGAACATGACAGAGAAAATTCCTTCTTCTGAAAGAATTTGTCGCCACAGCAAACAGTAAATAAAAAAACAAGAATGGGTTTTTGAAAAAGAAATTGGATCGAATCACAGCTTGTTTAAACCTTTTCCACCTGTTGACTGTCTCGTGATTTCTCAGTATTTTCCAATTTTGTTGAAAATTTTTGTATCTTTGCTTTTATTTATTTTTGGTCATTATTATTCCTTTTGTTAAAACTTTCACCAGAAATCCTTTATTTCTCCTATGAAGGTAATAATTATTCGACAAAAATTTTGTAAGAAATAAATGCATTCAGGAGGAAACTTTTCTAGTTTAAAACTATAAATTACAAGGCAGTGAGAAATTCTCTTCAAGCAATAAAATCACTTACTAACACTTTATAAAATCCTTGTCGTCTCCAGATCGTTAAAAACTCACCTCTCTTTAGAGCTTGCAGAGCTTCAGCGACAAGCTTTTGATTCAATCCGCAGAGGTTCCCTGTCAACTTTTCACACTTTTTATGGCAGGCCATGTCGCAATCTATTTGAATTGTTTTAATTCATAAAAAAGTATAGTTTTCAGGTAAAAATGCTATTTATAAAGTATAAAAATCCGCAGGAGCTCGGTATTTGCGATTTATTTATTCGATCGGAATTAGGAACACAGACGAATGTCAAAACAGCACGCCTGCTGTTCAAACAATGCAGTCTTTAAAAAGATCTGATTATTCCACTTTTTTAAAATTTGCTTGTAAAGAATAAATTTGATTTCATTGAAATTTTCCAATGCTTTTGTTAAAAAAAGAAGGAATATTTTTTGACGTTACTCAAAAAAATTATAAAGTCAATTCTTTCTGGCTTTTGAATTTGAATAGTAGTTTTCTATTTTGAGATAAAATTTAAAGTCGCTGTTGTGAAAGATTAATGGTCGAAACGAAAGCACCATTAAAAACTTAGGTCTTATCTAAGTTTTTAAATTTTTTCCTTCCACTTTGGCAGGTGAGTTGTCAAATAAACAAAACTGTGGCTTCCAAGAAAAACAATGAAGGGCCCGTGATTCAGACACCATTACACTCACAAAATGGAAACAATGCTTTTCTCATTCTAAGAGGATCAATTCTTAACAGGGGTAAAAAAATTTTAATCATTATGATTTCTGAAAAAATGTTTTACTTATGAAAAGTTTGTAAATCTTAATCAAAATTAACAATTGGGATTTTAGAAGGAAAGTGTTAAGAGTACCTAAAATTTTTGATAATATGATATTATTCCTATATGTAGGACTTGTAGGACATGTGCCAGAGTTCTGTCATATCAAAACAATTGATTTTCAAGTTGTCACTGTCTACTTAAATAACAAGGTGTAACAAAATTTATTCCACAGATTTAGCATGTTTGTTCAACAGACTCATCCCAATTATTCTGCTGTCAGAAATTGTATACTTTGTGATAGATTCCTACATTATCAAATAGTTTACCCCTGAGAATGTTCACTTCATTGATTTCTTATTTGAAAATACATTTTTAAAAGTTGCAATTTTGCAAACTTTTCTTATTTAGTCACACATCAAATTTATTCTTCTCTGCTAGTTATACTGGGAAAAAATCCATTTTAAATAGTGGGATCAAGTCTTGGATTTTTGCCAACTTTTGGGATTCTTAATATCTATCCCAAAGAATTTTTCAATTTTCTTGTTGCTGTTATTTTTCAAAAATTTCTTTAATTTTTAACACTTTTAAATAATGTATACCTCCAATCATATTAAATTAAAAAATATGTTTTGCACATATTTTGTATTAAAGTGTTTAGGACTACTCATAAACTACGTAATGGCTTTTGAGAATTCAAAATGTTTAGGACCATTAAGAGGTTGTTTAAAAACTTTGTCACACTATCAGGAGGTTCATCCTGGAGCTTCAAGCTTTGCGTGATGAGCTGTGACGAAGAAGAGGAGGGGTGGAAAAAGTGTTCAAAATACAACGACGTAGTGTTTGAACGTCCTCTAGGTCTTGAGTATGATTTTTTCAAAGTATATATATTTTTTCAATTCGTTCTAAAAATTGAACGATGAAAAGGGTTTTTTTGTTTTCGATAAATTCATTACAGGAAATTGGCAATAGTCTGACGAGTAAAACCCTTCTGTTGAAACGGATGATATGTTTTTAGAAAATGGACCTTACACGAATTTTTACATTGAAAAATCATCTTTTGAAAAATTTTCTATTCCTCTAACACAAATTGTAAAGAATTTAAAGTTGCCTCCATCATAACAACAAAAAGGTATGTTATATTGGACTTCTCTAAAGCTGTGTTAGGTTCACACCAGGAAAAAAAGTCAATCTGAATCATCAAACTCTCATGCTGATGCAAAAAGCAAAGTGCGCAATAAACCACGCAAAAATTACGACAATTAGAATCATGTATGAGATATGTACTCGAGAGTCTTGGCGAGCCGTCAAATCCGGAATCGTTGCTTCGAGTCGAAGCCATTCTTTTCTGTTCCAATTCGTCCATAGAATTGCTGCCATCCTCTGTACTAGTTGTTGTGCTTTGGGTACTAGTAGTACTTCCAGTACTATCACTACTAACTGATGCATTTCTGGGAGGTGGTTTTCGCTTCTTGACCTTAGCTCTTCTAACTTTTCGAAGATCCCTTGGAGTAGCTGTCATTAACTGTCGAGGGGTGGTATAAAAGATCCTCATCAGGTCAGAAGGTCGACAAGGTGCATCTCGAGGTGAAGAACGAGCATTTGACGTTTTCATTGTCGAATCTGGAGTAGATCCCTTCTTGTCTGACAGTTTTCTTGAAGGTTTAACACTTCCTTCATTATTATCAGATTTAGTCGAAGACTTTTTCCTTCTGACAATTTTCTTCTTTTTCTTCTTCGAATCTGAAGGGCTGCTGTTGGTACTGCCGATTATTTTTTTTGATGGTAGTTTTGTCAGCTCTTTTTCCATATCGTTTAGATTTGAAAGATTATCGTGGTTATTCCACTTAGTCATCTTGGTGATGGACTCGTTGGTTGGAGTTGCCAAACCATCATCTTCATCTTGAATCGACGTGTCTGTAGAAATTAGTTTATGTGCATCCGATGATGACACTTCAGATAAAGGTGTTGAGACCTGAGAACCGGAGAGAGGAGGACTTTCGGAAAATTCCGAAGTCTGACGAATTTTGCTCAAATCTAGAGGTTCCAGAGGCTTTGAAAAATGTCTGCTCACTCCATTCGTCTCAATTTTCTCCTCTGGTTTCTGCATATCCTTTGTTCCATTAGTGGCTTTTGCTTTTAAGTTAACACTATCATCTTCAGCAAGTGGAATCACTAGGTCTGTTCTTTTAATAATCGTGGCAGTCCTCTCTTGTAACTCACTGGGTTTACATTTTGCAGACTTATCCATATCTTCCTTAGACTTTATTTCACTCCAGAAATCTATTTCCAAACTTGTTTCAGTAACGTTTTGTGGTGTATCACAGTCTGCAAGGTCAGCTGGAACCTCACTTGATGTATCTACCTTTTCTGCAGAAGTAATTGGTGAAGTATGTCTGGAAAGTTGGAGCTTCTTTTTCTCTTTAAGGAAAGGCTTGTCCTTAACTGGAGATTTGGTTTTATCAGTTAGCGGTAATGTCCCTTTCTCGATCTGACTTTCTGTTGAATCTTTAGAAATTATTTTGGCCTTTGTAAGTGAATCCCTATTGGGTGTGGTTGCTTTAGAGGACTTGTCTTTTCTCACAGGACTTGGTAGAGGACTTGCCAAAGCATCTGAAGATTTCGTTTCGGCTCTTGAAACTTCCTTTGATGGCGATAAACTTTTCAGCGAGAGTCCTGGTGATTCATTTGAGACGAGCTTTGCCTTGAGTTGCGAGTCTAAACTAGATGTGTCCTCTTTCGAGATCGACAAGTCTTTTGTCGAAACCTCTAGTGATTTTATTCCATCGGTTGGTATTTCGTTCGATGGTGATGACACCTTCTCTGGGTGACTTTTTGATGAGCTATCTTTAGAGACGAGCTTCGCCCTAATTGGCGACACCAATCTAGGTGTGCTCTCTATAGAGAATGCCTTGTCTTTTGACGAAAGATCTGGTGACTTTGTGCCTTGAGTCGATGATGACACTTTTTCTCCGTTTGCTAAATTGTTATCTTTGGGTATTTTGAATTTTCTCCTAGTTGGTGATTCTATTGGTGTCTTCTCTTTCCGGAAAGTCTGGTCTTTTAAGGAGAGTCTCGGGGGTTTGGTACCATCATTCTTTTCTGGTTCTTCTGGTGATTCTTCTTCATTTGGGGCAACTAATTCTTCTTCAGAAATTTTCTTGTGGTTTTCCCTCGGTTTCTGAAGATTGGGAAGAGTCAGTTCCTCTATTCGTGGAGAACTCTCTTTCGAATAAGCAGTCTTATTAATTATCACGTCATCATGAGGTGCTGGGGATGCAATCCGGTTTCTCGAATTTAATTCTAAATCACTTTTCTTCGAATACGGTTCGATTTTTCTTTCGATATCTGAGTTCAGACTCTTCTCGTGAATGAGAGTGTCTTTTACCTCAGAAAGAACATCCGCGTTCGCGGTAGGAGACTTCCGCACGTCCTTCGTGCGTACTTTCCGCGCAAGACTGACGGCCAAGGTATCAGAAATGCTTTTGACCTCTACAGAACTTTCGATGGTATCTTTAGAATCGATGTTGGCAACTTTCGATTGGGCATCGATTGATACGTCAGTATCGTTCGACAGCTTTGATCGATTGAGTCCCTCGACAAGAGACTCTTCGCCCTTTTCTGGTTGCTTTAGTGTTAGATATACGCTGTTTCTGGTTTTGTCCCTGACATAAGGTACCGGAATCGGTAAGACTATCTCGGCCTCAGTTTCTAAATTTCCGACTGGAAGTTTTTTGGGGGCAGGAAGTCGGATACTTTCCCTAAACTGTTCGATCGTTCTGGCTTCAACATCTGAGGGAGAAGTTTTGATCCAGAGAGTGGAAAAGTCTCCAACGCTGTTACACGCTTCAACTTTGAATTCTTGAACAACTGGCGAGGAATTTTCGTTTTCTGAGGTCTTTTTATCGTCCTTGCTGTCGGAGTGCTCTGTTATCGATTGAGCGAAGACTTCTTGCTCGTGGTTTATTCGTGCGGACTTATCGATACTTTTCTTCTTCTTCTTGACCTTCTTTCGAATCTTGGATCCTTCTTCATCGTCCTCGAGAATTAGGTCGTTGGAGCGAATTATCTATGGGTAGAGGTGCGCATCGAAAGAATTAGTGGTATGTTGAGTATTTCAGAATTTGGTCCGAGTCCAATTAAACATTCTAGAGTATTGATTCTCAATTTTGAGATAGAGCAATGTTTAATTCATCGACTTGAAGGGATGGTTCAATTAATAAAACGATTTAAAACTTCTGGGCCATTCATATTCCAATAAATTATTTCCTGATTGGTTTTTGGTTTAAGATAAATTTAGGGAAAAAGACAAATTTGTGATACACCGAGTAGTAATAGTTTTGAGATAAATTGAATGACCTAAAAGTTCTAATGCATTTTCTCTAATTCCATGTAGTTGATCAGGGATCCAAACGAAATTAGAGTGTAATGTGTGATTTTCTCTAATTATTTCTATGCATTTTAATCAATTCAAATCAAAATCTAATTTAGTGAGTCGAATTAATGAAAGTTTATAGACATAATTGTCGAGATGCCTTAATTTCGGTAGAATCCCTGTCGGTAAAGCACACACCTCAGCCTGAGGAAGATGCTGGACAGATCGATGTGTTTTTTTCTTGGCGAAGGCTTTTCGGGCTTCTACTTCCATTTCTGCTTGTTCTTCTGCAACCAGAGTATCCAAAACCTCAGCCTGCACTTGCGCAAATGCAAGTTCCCTCTCTAGCTGCTCTGGATTCAATTGTACATCAGTGGAGGATCTTCTCCGGGTGAACCTTCGGGTGACTTTTCGCTGAATAGCTTCTGTGAGAGGATCTATTGACTCTGGATTTGGATCTGGACTCGGTTGATGGTACAATCGATGATTGCTCTCTCGATAATGTTTTTTATCTTTGATGAGAAATTTCTCCACAAGCAGTTCACCCACATTTTTTTCATGTTTCTCATAGATCTCTCGCAGGGCTGGGTTGTCTTTCATAGCCTGAGATCTGATCTTGATGGTCGGTCTGTCCCTTCGAAGATGGTGTCTCTGACGTGAGTCTTCGCGAGATAACGTTCTTGGCGTTGAAACATCGATGTCACCTGAGTCAATGGTCCTCCTTGGTCGACGTGTTATCGTGACCGGAGAATATCTTCGTAAATTGCTCAACGGCGATTCCGAAATTGTTGACAGGTGCGGAGAGTATCTTATCAGCGGGGCGTGAAAGGGTCTAAAATTATTTCTTTCGCTGTAGAAACATACTTGATATCTCTTGGACGAATACTATTTGAATGAAACCATTTTTATTATTTTAAGGAATATAATAGCTTTATATGAATAGTTTTTGAGGATAGTTTTATATACTGATGAAGAATTGCCTAAGTTGCTACATTTGCTATATTAATTGAAATATAAGTTGTTGTTATTTAATTTATCGATTATATTATTGACGTAGTTTAGGTTTCACTTGACCTGTTGTGAAAAACTTCTCTATAAAAATATAGCTTCCGAAAGTTAAAAAAAAAAATTTTTAGTATCAGAATCACAAACATAATTTTACGTAACACCAACACCTCGAACGTACGATATTTATAGTTTACAAGAACATGATCATTGGGATACTCTGAATTCACATTTATGTCGATAAAGGTGCACATAAATTTCCGTTAATAGATGTTCTCTGAGGAACTGACTGACAAATAGAGCAATTTACTCGTCTTTTGGTTCACAAAGTCTTCAATTTACTAAACAACCCATTTGAAATTTTTCCATTACATTAAGATTAAAATATTATTTCAGTTATTCGGTATTTATGCATATGCGATTATTAACTTTATATTCAAAATTCTTTCACCACTGATTTACGAGAAATATGACTTGTTATTCTAGATAATGGTACAGTCAGTGGCTTCTTTAAAAACACTTATGCAAAGTTTCACTCCTACTCTTCTGTAGAAGAAAACTAAAACTATCGACGCGAATTCCTTTTTTTTTTTTCGTCAGTTTTTGTATTTTTGAACTGATTGTGAGTCGATGTCCTCACTTACTCGTGATCTTCTGCACGAGTTTTTTAAGCTCAAGGTTTATTTCTGGGTTTACAGTCAGGAAATTCACTTTCTATTTTGGATTCGGAGAAAGTCTGAGATGAAATTATCTTGCACTTACTCTAAGGCTTGGCAGCTCCAAAGACTTTCCACTTATTCGGGGAAAGTGTACTATTCGCAAAAATTTTCCAGTGTAGGTTTTCTCAAAAGATGTCTGGGAATTTAATGTAGAAATTCGGAAGGATTCGTGTTTTTTTTTTAATTTAATAAGAAAGCTTGGAAATGAAGAATATTTTCTGAAAACATTGCCTTAAACATTTGTTTAGCTTGTTTTGGATCTCTAAGGATTCAATTGGAAAATTATTTGATGCAATGAAGACAGTATTTTCTGGCGTTAAAAATTTCTGGATTAGGCGCTGGAAAACTGACTGTTATGCGAAATCATGCGACGAAATTTCGAATTACGCGTTGTTGAAATAAAATGTTTGTGAGGCATAAGATGTGTTTTTTGAGTTTGCGGTTTGGTACACGAAAGCAGGAAAAAATTGTTGATGTCTTTCACTCGCTTTTAGAATTGAAAAACTGATAAAATTCCAATTCAACAAATTCGTTGTGCAAGGCGAAGTATTTCGAAAACGTGGAAAATCACTTATTCAAATTTAATTATTAGCACATTTCTAGAAGAAAGTTGTATATAAAATTCGACAAGTCCAAGTTTCTTTCATTTTTGATCAACTAAGTTGAGAAAAAGTTGCACATTTCAAAACATTATAACTTGCTGAAAAAACTGTCCCCTTGATTTTTCCTAGATGTTCGCTACAAAAAACTTTACTTACAAATAAAATTCACCACTTTGTTGTTGCCCATAGTGAAATCTTTTTATAGTTTTCAAATTCAAAATCGAACAGAAGACATTAACCGATCCCAACCATTTTTGTTTTACTTCTTCTAAATAGTAAATCACAACTTTCTTTAGCTAAACTCGAATATGATTCGATTAACTGGCGCATTTTGATTCCACTTGAGCACACGTATTTTAAATTTCGACGCATGGATCAATGAACCCTCACAAAGCCCACGTGAAACCTGTATAGAAAAACTGCGTGAAGTTCATAATAATTATTTTTTCATAATCAGATATTTCGGAAGTTATCTTAAATGAGTTAAAAAAATTTAAATTTTACATTTACTAGCGAATTTTGACATGAGAATATAAAAAAAATCCATCTTTGCAACTTTTTGAGTATATATTAGAAAAAAATGAAATTACGCACTGAAAGAAATGTTTTTTTTCCACCTAGGAAATTTTCCCTCCCCAAAAGAAACTGGTATTTTAGTTATAAGACAACCAAAGTTTTTTCCCTCACTAATAAGTAAGCTGATTTTAAAAAAACTCGGGTTACTTTACAGCAAAATACTAAAATAAAAATATGGCTGACTTACCCTCACTTGGTTCAAACAGATTCAAGCAGACAGATGACAGTCGGAACTGAAAGTGACGGAAATGTGATCGTAGCCGAGTAGCGGCGCTGGCTGTGCTTTTAGGACGATAGTTTACAAAACACATGGGAAAAGTGTCAACAATGTTGAATTTTAATTTTTTTTGAATACGAAAACGAAATTATTCGATTTTGCTGTGCTTGAAAATAAAATTTTAGTGTTTTGAGATTTCAAATTTCTCAAGCTTCTTTTGAATCAACGGTGATAATGGGATATAAGACTTGCTCTGAAAAAGTGAAAGTTTTTACCGTGAAATGTGTGCTTCCTTTTTATGAATTATAAAGACATCCTATCATTTAATTTGAAGAATGTTACGTATCTTCAGTCTGATTCTGAAAATTTTTCAATATATCCATACTTAATGAGAGTAAGGGTTTTTATTCTTTACAATTATAAGAAGAATCTTTTGCAAATCCGTTGCTCTGGGAGAGTTTTTTGGTAATCGAACTGATCATGACCCAAACATAAAGAAAGAATTATTTTCTTAATTTTTTCAACAAAAAAAAAATGTTTTTATCACGTTTTATTGGCTTTCTCCTTGTTCATCTGACTTTGAACAGGGATTTTCTTAAAATAATTATAGTTTTCATTTCAGGGCAAGGAGTTTCAGTATAAGGAAATATAAGTTCACTTGGAACAAAGGTAATTTTGCAGATGGAACGTGAACTTTTTGAATAACTATAATTTGGATTTGAAAAAGGAGAAATTCAAAAAATCGCTCTTCCATGTTGAAATCCGTCACAATTTGAAAGTCCCATATCTTCTTAATTCTATATGAAGAAAATTTGACTTATTTCATTTGAAAATTCAATAGTTGTCGCTGAAAACTCATTTGTTTGGTCAAACATAATTTTTTTTTTAATTTGAAAATTTGAGTTTTTAAACTTCGGTTGACAATTTATCTTTTTTAATATAATTAAATTTTTCTGTTTGAAAATTGAACTTTTTTCGTTGAAGATTCTTTGTTTTAGTTGAAAAATCTTATGTTCGGTCTGAAATTGGTTTTTAAAACTAAAAATGTTACTGTTTAATTTTCGAGTGGATGTAATTATTTTTGCAGTTCGAAATTCAACTATTTTGTTAAAACATCATATCTTTGGTAGAAAATTAATCCTTTTGCTTTAAAATAATCTTTTTGTTTGAAAGTCACCTTCGTGGTTGAAAATTGAAGTGCTCAGTTTTAATATTTATCTTTTTCGTTGAAGTTCATCATTAACATACATAAATAATTACGTTTTTTTTTGAACATATTCTATTTAGTACTATTTACATATTATTCACACATACACTTTATAATCCTCCAACTTTATAATATTTATTTATTCTATAAATCCTATTCTTTATAACATAAGTCGTTCTCGAAGTATTGGATATATTTTCCTAGATGTCTTCATTTTTTACAGGTTAATTATAAGGAAGCAAAATACCCATTAGTAGCCACTAGTTTATTGGATATTCAAAATATTACAAACAATTGTCCCGAAATAAATATATGCAAAAAAACGTGTTTTAATAATTAAAATTAATCAAATTTGAATTTTCCCCATGCTATACAATAATTATCGGCCTAAAAGTACAGCAAGCGCCGCCACACGGCTTCGGTCAGATCTAACGTCTTATTTATTCTACACGATTCAAGTGATAATTATTTTATATTATTACCGGCTTTTTTTATTATGACTAATATATCAAAAATTGAATCGGTAATTAAATGATTAGAAAATTCAACTTTCAGTTACTTTTAACTGATTGATTTATAATTTTTTTTTATTACAATAAATTTTTACATTGAATAACCCAATAAAAACTTGCAAATTCCTGCTAATTTTAATGTTTTATTTGGAGGGAAATCAGACGATTCGTGGCGCTACCGTTGCGGTTGCTATGGTAACGACACATTAGGCTTCAGCTATGGAAAAAACTTCGGTATTCTCAGGAGAAAAATATCAGGTTTTTAATATTCAGAGACTCATACGGGATATTGAAAAACTCAGATAAAAATATCTTGTATTCTTGGCGGAAAAAAAACTTTTTTTTTCAGTGCGCGCTGAAAATAAAATTATGCGTTTTGATGCAATGTTAAATTGAGTGTATACTTGTCATGAAAACTTTATACAACATGGAATTCCTGAGTTATATTCACTTAAACAATAACAAATAAAAATTTATTTACATGAATAATACAGTAAATAGTATAACCATCAAATTTTTTTTCTGTATTTTTTCCTTGGGGAAACATTTAACGCTTTACGTAGTGTGCAGCCTAGAAACGTTTTGCAAACAGTTGTTGGGCTGTTCCATAAAATTAGGTCTTTTTATTTCCTTCAACAATTCTAATTGATACCACCTGAATAATTTTTCCTCTACTATCAAAATCGTACCATGAAAATTTTTTCACTATCTGCTTGAAACTCCCTAATTTCTACAAAGATTCAAATTAGAAATGAAAGTGCAATATTCAAAGTTTAAACTTGAAATCGTGGACTGTTATTAGAATCAAAATAAGAAGTAGTCAGACAAATTGGCTTCCAGTCTTGCAAGTCTCATATAGTCCAATTACGAGAATAAATTATTGCAATAATTCATTCAAACGAATAATCTCAATAATTTATCCTTTAATTGCTGAAAGCCATCTGCAATTTCAGCAATAACCGAGGAAAATTGCATATTGCAAAAGAACGTGGGAAGCTCTTTCTCACTCTCTCTGGTGATTTCGATTAGTTTCAACAAAATAATGGCCAGACCCGTGGCAATGGCTTTGAAGGTTGTCCCTGGTGGATTCGAAGATTAGAAAATTGACACATTGCCAAAATGCTCCCCAAAAAAAGGTCGATTTTCGGAAATATGTTGAATTCGCGTTGGGCCTTCGCGGTCCGGTTCGTGAATCAAGTACAGTGACAAAAGTATTAACTGCTTCGCGATTTAGGGTACCTAATCATAAAGTTGTCAGCAAAAGTCGATTCTCTGTTTACCAGAGGAGATTAATTCCGTGCATCTTGGCAGGTCTCGCCGCTCTTCATTTCCAACTTTCCGATTTAACTTGAACCTTTCGAGAAATTGGCCTCGGCAATGCTCACAACAAGTATTTCCGAAACAGCTGGTGGAAGATGCAACAAAATCGTGTCTTTTCCTACAATTCTTTGTGAGGTTCAATCACATGACGGGATTTAATGGCATTCATTTTATTTCCACGTTCTTTCGACGAACAACAAATTATTTATGTTCATGATATCACTGTGCGAAATTATCAGTTTTATTTTTAAGTTGTGTTCTGATGTCGCCTCATGCGATTAGGATTGTGTTTTCATTCATCTTTCGAAAAACATTGGAAACTTTTCCTCATTTCATATAAGGGATAAAAATAGTATTCGTCCAGAAAGGGTTCGATTTGAAACAGAATGGTGATACACTTAATTTAAAGTAATATATGCGTAGTCATGATGGGATTGTAGACCTCATCAAGTACACTTCACGATTTATGGGTGGTAAGTTATTAAACGCTTGAGCACGTGCATATCGAATTGAAAATTGACCTCCGTTACAGATGACTCTAAAATTACTGTTTTGACATAAAAAGAGAACGCTTATAGCCAAAAATGCTATAAAGCCCGATTTTTCGAAAAAAACGTTCCGATTCATTTCGACGAAACCATTTTTTTCTTTGCAATCGTAATAAATATTATATAACAGCACAAATATTTATTATATCATAATTATCACTGATAGCAAGATTTTATTATATCTAAATTTATAATTAGTAAATCTTCTAGAAGCTAAAATCCAGAAACTCAAATTCTTCTTGTAATTATGAAAAAACTCCTGCAAGGAGAACTATCCTTCCATAAATCGTATTCGTGGTATAATAGAAGATAAAAAATGAATTTTGACAATGCGATTTATGGGATGAAAATGCGAAAATAATTAATTGATTAATTGAAATGATAAGGCTTACCGCCCGGTGCCTGTCATTAAAGAACTGTGATTGGCGAATGGACTCCCATAATAATATGGGCCACCGTCCCCGTAATAGGGCATTGCTGAAATCGTCCAATTGTCCGGAAGTTTCAGTTCACAAAAATTAATGAAAAATAAGCACGATCGCGGTTTTGGGCGAGTCAGGTGCGAAAAACGTTCTCACGGTTCAGGGAGCCAAGACCGACTGAGTTTAAGCCAGCGACCCAGTGTAATAATAGAATTCTAGTATATGAGGCTTCTAGCATCTAACTATAAGCCTAGACTCTCTAATATCCTTACGACTCCAAATAATTGCAACAGGGGAAATGCACTAGTAAAATATGCAAGTATTAGATCATGCGGTCAAGTTTCTTGCAAGCCGTAACAATTCTTCTTGCTCGTTCGATATTCAAGCTGTCGCCATACTGTTACATGAGCTTGACATGACATGATTGGTAGGTAGCATGTATTTCCAACGATTTAGATTTGAAACCAATTTTCACTTTAGAAATTTAATGTTTAAATGTGATTTAACCATACGATTTGGAGATTAGATGCAGGTATGGAAATTTTAGTCTAAGATTTAAAAAAGAATTCAGTATTGAGAAAATATTTATACGAATTACTATACATTTTTTTCGATTCAACGCCATATTTCCCTTTCAGAATTTCTCTTGTTCAAAAATGAGCAATATCGAGGATCCAGAACGAATGAGAGGACATGAAATTTTTTTGGCTCAAGCGCAAATGAACGCTGGCAAGGCACAATAGAATTTCGTGAATATTTTAGGATAGGACTCAAGTTATCCTAGTTTATTGAATATCTGAAAAAAATAATTTGGTAAAAAAAAATGTCATCGCGCTCGATAAAAACTATGTAGGCTATTAGGGGTCATCCATAAAAGACGTCCGGGGTTTTGGCGTGATTTTGGACACCCCCCCGCCCTGCTGGTCCATTTCTGGCCACATTTTTTTACCCCCCTCCCCTCCTGTAAAGGACGTCCAAATCCTGACCTAACACCTCCTTATTTCCACATATTTTAAACACTTATGCTATAATTCTTTGGGTTGTCCAAAATCACGCCAAAACCCCGGACGT
>WSXT02209747.1:0-17881 GCA_011762715.2 Neuroterus valhalla
CTAAGGTTCTTTGAATTTACAGAAGTTTATGAGATATTTTGAAGTACTCTTCAATATCCCTAGTATTTCAGAGTATCTAAAAGCATTTTGACTATCCTAACGTACCTTGGAAAATCTTGAACTACATGAAGTACCTAGAAATATTACAAAATACAGTAGAGTATCTTGAATTATCCTAAGTTTCTTCAAATTTTCAGAAGTTTGTGAGATATTTCGAAGTACACTTCAATATCCCTAGTATTTCAAAGTATCTCAAAGTATGCGAAATATTTTGAAGCATCTTAAATATATGAGATGTCCTAAAGTATGTAAGGTGTGAAGAAATACCTTGAAGCACATTAAAGTGCTTTTCAATATCTTTGAAAACTCTAAAGTACTCTAAGATACCCTAAAGTACCTGGAATATCCAGCACTATGATAGCTATTTTTAAGTGACCTGAAAAATCCCGAAGTACATGCATTGAAATAAATTGAAGTATGTGAAGTACTTCGAAATGCATGAGGGTATTTGGACTATCCTAAAGTACCTGGAAAAATCTTGAACTACATAAAGTACCAAGCTTTATGTATGTACCTTCGAATGAACCTGAAGTACCTGAAAATGTCATAAAGTACCTTGAAATAAATATTTTTGTACAATCTGATGCAGGCGTCGTCCGAAAATAACATCATGCTGTTAGAGGGGGAAAGTATTCACCAAAGCGTGATGCTGGTGGTATTCAGAAACAAAAAAAAACTCGAAAGTACATGACAATGAGGAAAGTGGCCTAGAAATTTCATTTATGGATGACGCCGTTTATTGAAATTCATAAAATACCTTGAAGTTCTTTAAAGTATGTCAAGTATGTTAAGTTTTTTAAAATATATGAAGTATGTTAAATGCTCCAAAGTATTTGAAATATCGTATAAAGTACTTCCATGCAACGAAATGTCTTCAAGTATGTGAAGTACCTTGATATGTATAAATTGGTGCTATCAATTCATGATATGATGTCCCAAAGTGTTCAAAATATTTTCGGATACCTAAAATATCTTCAAGTACCTTGGGATTACCTGATTTTCCTTATAATACTTCGAAGTGAGATACTTTGAAGTATCCTGAAATATCTCAATGTATAAGGAAATTTCTCAAAGTACATTAACTATCCAAACACTTGTCCTTTACACTTTACAGTCTCGATGTATACTTGAATCTCTCGGGACACTGAAGATTTTAGAGTATCCGAAAAAATTATAAAGCACTCTAGGTATACAAACTTTTCAAAACAATTTTGGAATATTCTACTTTTAAAAATTTTGATACGTTTGAAAATATTCTAGAAAAAATTCTTTCTTTTTCAATTTATTAAGTTTTGAACAATATTACCTGAAAATTCATCAACTAGTAGAACACCAAACTTTTGGTTTATTATTTTGAAATGTTCTGAAATATTCTACAGTTTTCTAAAATTATCTTTTATTCTATTAAATAGTATTGACTTCTTAAAATATCTGAGAACTCTAAAATCTATTGAGCTTTTGCGAAATGTTCTCCTGTTTTATGACCCTTGTACAGTATAACTCTTTGAGAATAAATTCGCTATCAAATTATTCAATTAAGAATACTTTATATTTAAGAGTGCGAAGTTAATTAGTGTGTGACAAATTTGGAAAAATGGAAAATGAACAGGATATAAACTACTTGGGGCTATGAATATTGTAACTTTTCTCCCAAAATAATCACCTGTCCTCGCGTTTCCTGACTTTTTTTCGTGAAAAGGTGCTTCAAATTAGGCCCGGAAGTTGTCTATTTGTCCAAGATCTACAGATAAGTTTGACGATGTTATCCGACGCACGTTTGTGGTAGGCCAGAAGGTTCACTCTGAATCACTCCTCAATGACGCTGAAATTTTGAATATTTATTGCTGACATTATTATTCTACTGCTTTATTTAATTCTTACAGATTACGTGTATTATGCAAGTTTAAAATCATTATGTGATAAATGTAATCAATATTGTGTGTCATTTGTATGGGACTAATGTGTATAAAAGTCTGAAAAAATCAGTTTCAATCGGCAGAAATAAACTGCATACAAATTCATCGAGTCAAATGAATGAATTCTTATTTGACTTTTGTTGTGCCGTTTCCAAGTTCTATGAGAGCTGAAAAAAGCCAAACATAACAAACATAACAAATTTACCTTTTCAAATGATTATGGAGATATGAAAGTCTTGAAGATGAATGTCTGTTCGTTTCTTATCCCTATTTGGTTTCAATAGGACACGTAGCGGTACCTAATAGTGCCTATTATGACCCATCAAAGTACAAAATGATAATAATCAAGACACAACTGAACCCCAAACTTACAGAGTGGAACTGAGAATACAGTTTTCATCTTGTCTACAAAGTTTGAAAATATATCAGGATTGTATCAGAGTAATTTTACGCGATTGGTGACCACAAGTGATTTTATGCGTTCGACAAAAATTCGCCAATAGGGTGATCTAAAAAAATTTTTTTCGAACATTTATGCAAAACGCCCGGAAATTAGTTCGAATCCCCAAAAAAAATAAACGCATTCTTTTTGTTTTGAAAAATATTACTATTAAGAGCTGGCACAAGCCCCATAAATTTAATACGTATTTCCCATAAGAAAAAAAGACGTTTTTGTAAATTTTATTCAGAATTCTCAATATCAGGTGAATCGAGTTCGACATTCACCATTTCTCTTCACAAGAGTCACAGAATACGAAATAAATATTACTTCTCAAATATCACCCCCATAAGTCTATTTTGTAGGATCCTGAAAAACCCCCCATAAGTGAAAAAATGGGTTTTTCGAGTTTTTGCCGCTATTTATGGTTTTTGGGTGGTTTTTTAACGCAAATTGTTTGGAAGACATAAAATACTTTTTGATACTGATAGTTAGATGTTTATTTGATTGCTCAAACAATTTATTATTGATTTTAACAACTTTCTCTTAGAAAAGGGTTAGAAAGTCAAGGTTTTTTCTGAACTTTTCAACTAATTTTCAACGTTTCAGTTAAAGCGAGGCAATAATCAATTGAAGTTAACAAAAATAATTGCGTAAACGATTTTTTATTAATTATAGCAATATTCTTTTAGAATAATGCTACGAAGTTGCGATTTTTTTCTGAAATTTCCAACTTTTTGTCCACTTTTCATCTAAAGTAAGTAATTATTTGCTATTCAGCAAAAATAATTGTTTAAACGAATTGTGAATGTTTTTAGCTATCTCCTTCAAGATTGATACTACATAGTTGCGGTTTTTCCTGAAATTTTAAACGTTAGTACGTTTCGTGAAGTGCGTTAATATTTGATCCAATTTAATAAAAATAATTTTTTGAACAAATTATTATTGTTTATGGCTTTCTCGTCTTAGATAAGTGCTGGAAAGTTGCGGTTTTTTCCAAACTCTCAAGCCTTTCGTCCACTTTTCACTTAGTGAGGTAATAATTAATGCGTGTTAACAAACATGCCTATTTTAACTATTTATTATTATTTATAAACATTTTTTCTTAGATAAGTGCTAAAAAGTTTTGGTTTTTTCTAAAATGTTCAACTTTGCACTGAATGGAATTTGGATGAAATTCAATTAGATTGAATTGGTTTAATTGTTGGTTAAACCAAATTGTTTTTTATTTAAAATAATTTTTCTTCAAAATATCAACCATTATATTTTTTATTAAAAATTGATATTTTAAGGGCAAAAATTCAATTCTTCAGTTGGATGTAGAACTACTGTCTCAAAAATTCAATTTTTGCGTTGAAGATCCATACTTCTAGCAGAAAATTCGAAATTAAAATTTCACTGAATGAATTCAGCTTTTTTGTTTTTAATAATTTTTTTTTGATTATTGGGAAAGGAACAAAAATAATTAACCTAAAACAATACAATATTATTAGGAATATGATTCTCTCTAAAGTTTATTTATTATTTGTTCACAACTAGGAATCAAAGTTAAACATTTCAGAAAAAAACCACAACTTTTTAGCACTAATCTGAAAGCAGATAGCCATAAAGAATAATAATTTGTTTAAACAATAATTTTTGTCAAGTTCAATTAAATAATAACTCACTTCATGTAAAAACCAGGCAAAAAGTTGAACATTTCAGAAAAAACCGCAAGTTTCTATCATTAGGTAAAGAATATATTATTAGCAATGATAATAATGTGTAAACCATTATTTTTGCTAAATAGCAAATAATTACTTACTTTAAGTGAGAAGTAGACAAAAAGTTGAAAATTGTAGAAAAACCCGCAAGTTTCTATCATTAGGTAAAGAATATATTATTAGCAATGATAATGTGTAAACCATTATTTTCGCTTAATAGCAAATAATTACTTTAATTGAAAAGTAGACAAAAAGTTGAAAATTTCAGAAAAACCCGCAACTTTGTAGCATTATTCTAAGAGGATATTGTTATAATTACTAACAAATTGTTTAAACAATTATTTTTGTTAATTGTAATTGATTATCATCTCGCTTCAACTGAAACGTTGAAAATAAGTTGGAAAATTCAGAAAAAACCTTGACTTTCTTACCCTTTCCCAAGAGGAAATTTCTTAAAACAATAATAAATTGTTTAAACAATTTAAATAAACATCCAATTATCAGCATAAAGTAGTACTTCATGTATTTGAAACAATATGGGTTAAAAAACTGCAAAAAAATCATAATTATTGTCAGAAACTTGAAAATCCAATTATTTAACTTATGGGGTGACTAATTGTGAAGAGCAATGGTGACTTTCGAACCTGATTCACCTAATATTGAGAATTTTGAATAAAATTTACAAAAACTTCTTTTTTTCTTATGGAAAATACGTGTTAAACTTCATGGGGCGTGCGCCATCTCTAAATATGTTTTTTTTTTTCAAAACAAACAGAAATGCGTTTATTTTTTTTTGGATTCGAACAAATTTCCGGGTGCTATGCAGAAAAAATCGAAAAAAAAATTTTCCGATGCATTCTTGGACCACCCTATTAGCCAAGCCAGCGTATTAGGATAAGGTGAATGGTAGCGTACTTAGAAGTTGACCGGAGAAGAAGTGTTTGGAATGAATAAATGAGACTCTAAACCCGAAGAAAATAAAGAGTTCTAGAAAAACAAGAACTTTCATGAAAATATGTATGGATTTAAGAGAAGAAGAGGATGTATGCATAAATGAGGACGTATGGAGGACAATCGCTCATGAGAAAAAGAATAACGCTCGAAACCAAAGATCTTTGTTACCCATGAGCTCGCGTAGAGAGATTTTTTTAACATTTTGAATTATTTAAAATGAATATATAACACTGTTTTAAAATGTTTTAAAACGTTTGGAACTGGTCGCAAGTACTTGAAAGGTACTCCAAATGATTATTGATGATCGAAAGTGATTGTAGTTTGAAAACAAGAGAAAGAAGTCATTTTTGCAGTATGAAGGCATTACGAGAAGGCATTTATTAAATGTTAGAACATGATTAACTTTGTTCCCAGAAACACTGTTCTATTCCCTAACATAGAAACGAATCATGGTGACTATAAAGGTCGTTACTGCCAGAACGAGGGCGGTAATCATCCAATCGCATGTCCGAAGTGAAGCCTTTAGGCCTCAGAACCGAACCAGCTTCACTTCCTATTGAGCATCCCCTGTACCTTATTCTATGGTGTATGCTATGTCCTATGCTATGTCATGCACAATACACATCGATGTTTGCATCTGAAGCCCGACAATACCTTGTCGTGCGAGTACATCACGATTCTATGCCCCGCTTATTATGAAATACCTCAACACTTTCACTTGGGAGTGGGACTTGATACCGACGTCGCGTGTCTTACACACACATTCACGCGAAATGACATGAGGGGACTACACGCGAGTCTCCGTAGAGATTCCCTTCAGATAAATTGTAACATGGGAAAAAAATTCTATAACTATGCTTAAAGCAGGATTTTTATCACTAAAGAGGATCTTTAAATGAAATAACAAAGGCCGGTCTTTTATTTTATTTTCGTCTCTGTTATATATCATCATTTTGAGACTGACATGAAATTCAAAAATCAGGACTGAGTTGAAGTTAAGTTAGACATCCACTTTTGCAAAGAGATATCGTTTGCCTAATCAACACGGTCTTCATTGGTAGTTATGACGCTCTTTTAGTGTTTCATTTTAGGTGTAGGATGGTTTATGCAAATCATTGATTTTTATTTCCCTGAATCAAAACAATCAGCAATTTCAATCACCGCTGCCTAATGAAAATGATTTATAACTGTCTCTGACAAGCTAACGTAATGCATATGAACAACCCCTAGCATCTGTTGATAGGAATTCTAAACAATTTGGAATAAGAACCTGCAACGATCTTCGGGAACTTTTAAGAAAGGACAATAATAACCCCGAGTAATGTACAATTGCTACCTTAAAAATAACAATATATCGATATAACAAACCTTAGAAGAACTTCTAGTCACAGACAATAAAAATCTTGAAAAACACAAATGGTGGACTAGATGATGCATGATTTTCTACTATGCATACATTATTCACCTGGGATTAACTCCAGCAACAATCCAATACCAATCTGATGACAAAACTGCTTTAAAATTAATAATGAAAATCTCGGCAACGTATGATATAAATCACCAACATCGGCAAATAACAAATTTTAGGAACAGACAATAACAACTATAAAAGCGGAAAATAACAAGACTAAGCAATGGTTAATATCAACCCCCCATAAGTGGATGGAAACAACCTCGATTAACAAAAATAAAAACAACCAGCCACTGACAATAACATCTCTAAAAATATATAATAGCGACTCCAGGATTGGACAATATCAACAGCCACAATCAACGGTAAAGCACTACATGCAGCTTTGTTCAATAAAAATACATATCAATTAACGCTCAAGAGGAGCCGTCTCTAGATTACGTTAACCACATTTTGTCTTCTGAAGTTCATTTAAAAAAGAAAATTATAGACTATTACATTTCTTATAACAATAATATCTCTCTAAACATCTCTGAATAACATCAATAATAACATCTGTGAAAATAGTTGATAACAAAACTGTAGAAACGATGAATAACAATCATTGGCATTGATGAAGCACAACTCGCAGTAAAATTGTCAGAGTCTTTTTTAGCCAAATTAATAAAATATTCTTCATTCATATTTCAAACTTATTGCTATGAAAAAGCAAAGTTTTCATGAAAAAGCTAAAAAATACTGATTTTAGATCACGAAAGTCTCCTGAAAAAGAGGTGTAGATCCTAAAGAAATTCTTCCTTTTGTTTTGTATACCTTCTTTCAAACCTAACATGTTTAGAAAATAAAGAAACAACATTGAAATTTACAAATTTCAATTGGTTAAAGGTTATCAGCAATTCACGGATTGTTACATTGTGAGAGAATTTTTATTTAAAAAGTCTGCCAGTCGCGTGGGCACATTCGCATCACGCGCTTCGCGCTCGATGGTAATCTTTCCTCGCGCTCCGCGCTCTGCCTTTGTACCTCCCTACAGTTGTATAAAAAGCTTGTGAAACTCAAAAGCGAAATGTCGACAACTTCAATTTAATGAGTGTGAATTCTCTTTTGTTAGAGCTTCTCCGGCATTAACGAATACATTCTCATCGCGTGTCTCGTGCTGAACACCCGATCAAAGTTTGTCTAAAAGGGTGGAGAAGCTTTTTGCTTAATTTTTTCCACATGTTGTGTAGTTTTTCTAGAAATTTAATTTTGAAATTTAAATTTTATCTTTTTCGATTGATACAAAAAAAATTTGAAAATATTATTCTTTGTGCGAGCAAAATTTGAATTTTCGATTTTTTGAGAAAACTCGAAAAATGGTAAAGATCATCCTGAAGGACTCCCAAAAAGAAATATTTTTTTCTTCAAACTTTTTTTCATATCTTGCGCTGTTTGGCTAAAAATTCTCATTTTCATTTATATTTTTGAATATTGCAAATGCCACAACTTCGACAATTTTGTTTTTATCAACGAAAAAATCATGAAGATAAAATGTTTCACTTTTTACCTACTACAAGAAACCGTACTTACAATTTTTAAGTCTTGGAAAAAAAGGCCAAAAAATTTTTCAAAATGCTCCCCCTCTTTTATTTCTGAGCCAAAAAAGCTGGTCAACGAATTTGACTTGTCTTTTTGGTCCCTAAAAATGGGTGCCAAAGCACAATCGAATATGATGAATCTTTTGAAAGTTATCGAGTTCACATTTTCGTTTATATTTTCTAATTTTGAAAATGCCACAACTCTGAAGATTGCGTTTTTAACAAAAAAATCATGAGGATAAATTGTTTCACTTTTTACCTACTGCTAGAAGCTGTACTTACAATTTTCGAGTCTTGGAAAAAAAAGTCCAAAAATTTTTCCAAAATGATCCCCCTCTTCGATTTTTCATCCAAAATAGCTGGTTAACGAACTTTACCTGCCTTTTTGGTCCCTCAACATGTGTGCCAAAGGTGAATTCAGGAGTATAAAGACGTCAACAAAAACAGACAGACACCAACGTAAAAACTACTTTTTCAGGATCAGGAGGTCTCAAAACGTGGGGATTTCATAAATTCGATGAGAGTAAATTTTCACATGGAACTAATACCTTCTCATCATGATGAGAATGTAAAAATCGTGAAAATGACGAATTTTGTAAATCATGTTCATGATTTTGGCAAGAAGGAAGTTTGTGGGCATAATTATCACCAATTTTTGTCCACCTCACTTTGAATAGTCGTTAAATATACCATGCAATATGTCCAAAGTGAAAGAAAAACTCTAATAAATATTGTGAAAAAGAAAATTACGTATTTGACCATTTTCTTCTGCATTAACCCTGAATTTTTGTTTTGAAATTTGTTAATTTTAATTATTTGGCCTTCTACCTGGTTTCATGCACTTTTCAAAAATGCAACATGATATTTGTACATTCTTCATTGCTCTGGTTATTTTGAGCATTGGCATACCATTATTAGTGGATTTTAATGGGATTTCACCAATTTTATTCAAAAGTACTCGGAATACGTTTGGTATTCTAAGATATTTTGGCTGTTTTTGTTCGTTGTTATAAAACGATTTCCGAGATACAAGTATGCTCTATGATGTATTATTGTAGATATTTGAATGCATCTGAATATTTTCATGCAAAGCAAAACAGAATGTAAGATTGTAATGCATCACTCTTCTTCAAGACACCTTTCTCTAAAACCAACATTTTTCAAAATTTTCAAAACAAATAGTAATGGCAAACAGAAATGGGGGTGTTCGTTAACATACTGCAAACAAAAAAAGTTTTTTTTTCATGTCTCAAGTATGCCAACGTACACCACCACTTCTGTTTTCTATCTATTAAAAATTCCTTCAGACGAATGAACACCATAGCATCAACAACATCGATTCAAATTTGGTGGACAGGTGATAGGAATGAAAAATTGTTTATTTATTTAATCAAAGAATGGTTTCACTTTTTTTAGGACTCAAAAAGAGGACTCACGAACATGGTGTCCTTTACGTACATGATTCTTCATTCCGGATTTCACATTTGTCTTTTTTTTCACATGCCATTGTGAACGTGGTTGATCCCACGTCTTATTCCAGCGCTCACTTGAAGTTAGCTCTGAAATGTGACTTGGATTTGACCAAAGAAAACAATGACATGTGAAAATGAAAAGATAAAAAGAAAGAAAATTATAAGGTAGCGTTTTGCGTAGGTTAAATTTTCTTGCGAGGGAATGTTTATTTTGTAAGCTTTCTTTATCAAATCTGAAATTAGTTCCTACCATTTTTCTTGGAAATAAGATTAGTCGCTTTTCTTCCAAATTTTATTCACTTCAAATAAAAAATAGTGGAAAGTGCTTCAAAAGGAGTCATCTCCTGAGACTCATTATCATTATCAGCACAATATCTTCATCAAGTAGGCAGGTACGACAAAATGCTTGGTATCACCTTAGTATTTAACGAATTGATTTTTCCTGCAAATAATAAATAGTTAAATTCAACCGCCTGCAGAAGAAGAAATTTAAATTTTGAACCAAAAAGACGTAAACTTTTCTAATAGCAACTAAACTGCTAATTCCATTAGATCATTAGGATCCATGTATTTAAAAAAATTTCCCTGCTTCCCTTGATATCAATTAATATAATCCTTTACACCTTTTTTGAATGCTAATTTCATAGTTGGCTTTATTCAACACAATTGTACATTTATAATGTATCTTGTATGCGTAATGCGTTATTAGGGCACAAAAATATTCAGACAATGTGCCACGAACAAAATTCGTCAAAACCAAATAGTATTGAATAGAACCATTTCTGCTGTTTTCAAAAGGGACCTATCTTAGGAAAACAGGTTCTCAATACAAGTTCCTCCATATATTTTTTTCGACACACAAATGCATTGTCCGTTAAACATATGTTAAACCACCATAAAGTAAAGTGAAAAAATGGTACTCTTTCACTATTGTGTGGGACTTTGGGACCCAATAAAGAAAATGTGATCCACCTTGCCGAATGTCATCAGGTTTCGAACGGGCATATTGTTATCAGAAGAGGCTCACTGCATTGAATTAAACCGTGCATCTCCGTTGTGCATAAGGTGCACAAATCAGACGCCCACAACCAACCAGGGAGATTTGGTTCCCTGAGAATTTGTGTAGTGTCAGTGTATGCACGCGAGTTCGCAGTTTGTGGGGCTTTTGTTGGGACTCTTCGTGGGCCCCACGACGGACTTTATTCTCCTTCCCTTTCTCTCACCTGGGCCTCATCGCCGGTATCTCTCAGTGTCTCTCGTGGCCTCGCTCAGGAAGCACCTAACGTCTTGCGTCCTGCGCCTCGCGGTCGGCAGGAATGATTAGTTCATCCGCGAAAGTCTAAATGAGACTTTAGCCGCGAACAAGTCTCTTCCCGTCTCGTAAATTACTTTATAAACGGACCCTTTTCACATTCACAGTGCAATTATGGATATCTTGTGGCTTATCTGCGTGTGGATATGCGCCATTGGTGCTGCACACGCAAATGGTAAGTTGAAATTGAAACCCCGTATCTTTATTCAAAATCCTTGAGCAGCCTCTGGAATTAGTTGTACCGTAGGAACACCTTACTTCGAGTATTTACCCGAACTTCGGACACCCTATTTTGTTAGCTTTCACATAACCAAATAAAGCAACAAGAACTGTGAGGTCCAAAGTCAGAAATGACGTAAGAAGACAATTTTTAGACATCCTGTTCTTCTTCATCATGACTTCTTGACAATAGAATCTAGATCATGAGCAGAAAGTCTAGAAGATTCCATTGATTTAGTTACCATCTCGATTGAAAAAACCTTGAATTTAGTTTCTCGGCGAAACACGTGGGCGAAAGAGCGGAGGCTACACTACCTTTTTGCGCAGAGAGTTTCTATCGACACGTATTGCTTCAACTCATAATTTACCATCGATTATCCACATAGAATGCTTTCGGAAAGAACGACTGTTAGACCACTCGATCCTCTTAAAAGTAACCCATCCGATTTGTTGAGAATAGCTCACCCATTCGTTTGTAAATGAGTCACGTTAAGCAAGCCTACTGAATACGCGCGGTAGCATCTTAGGAATGCGTGGGATGCACAGGAATAATCTCTAGATGTCTGAGAAGGTGTGAGGATTTTTTTGGTATTTCAAAGAATTGCTTATTCTCTTCGGTGGAGGTATTTATCAAGTATCAATTTCCTGAGTCCCTCCCTCAATCTACATAACTTCAGGATCAAAAATGTGGTGGATGAAAATCACAGGGGAGGATCAGTATCATCCTGGGTTAAGTGCAACTATTTATTACAGATTCCTCAGCCTATTTGTTAAGTTTTATAAATACCAGATGCTTATGTTTCGAGATTCATTACTGCGATTTAATACTCCTTTGAAAGATTTCATATCTTTCAGAATAGATTAAAATTTAAAATGTAATCCTAAAGGGAAGTATCAACCCCATTTCTACTTCAACTTTCATAATTCCAGATCGCAATCATAATCTAGGATTAGATTCTCTTCCCGAGTTTGTTTCACAGGAAAATCAGAAAGATAAGCATCTCTTCCTGTAAAAAGATCCGGCCTAGTTCGTGTTAGGGTGCTATTAATTAGCTGTAATGAGAGCTCTAACATCTCTAACACGCGAGAATTATGCGTAGACTTCGACTTGAACAAACTCCTACCAATACCCACCTAGGCTGTCAATTACGCAAGACCAGTGTTTCAACTAATCCCTACTTGCATCAGTGTGAGCACATCTGGAAAGAAACGATATGTGAGGGAATCACGTGATAATTACTTGTGTTTACGATTCGTGACTCTCCGGTTGTGAATACGTGCATCCAAGCGCGGTTCAAACAAGCGAGACTATCCTAATTGCAGGTCAGGTATCTAGATGATAGGGAAATTAAATGCTTGTCGAGGTTGATCTATGATGTGTTGTGTCATCTCCTGGGTACAGAAAGGTTCTTATCTGGCGTCGAAATTATTCGAGATTACATTGCCCTACAGAGGATTTTAGTGCTCTTTTCCCACCCAAACAATATGTGACAATGCTTGTTTAAAGGTTCAAACAATTGATTTAAGGATAAGTTCCATAAACCGCCATCTCAGATCTTCAACTCATTACTTCAATGAAATGCAAAGAGATTGAATCCGCCGATCCTGTAATTTACCAAAGCAGAATCTAATCTACAGTAATCGAATTCAATTACTCGGGATTGGAAGTAGAGAAACAAAAGGGAAGGTGAAGTAGAGGAGCACTTTCCACGGTTGAAATCGCGGTGTAGTGCTCTTCTGGTATTCGCACTATCCTTGGCATTTGGAGGGTTTCAACTGCTGCAATCAATTCTGCGCATGAAAATCGAATAAAGATTTAACAGCGAGAGAATCGTAGCGGTAAGAAGGAAGAGAAGGTGAAATTTGATACAGGTAGTTTGGTCTTTAGCCTCGAACACAATCCGCTCAATGTCTGAATACAACCTGCTTAATCTCTGGGACCTAGGCTTCGGGAATTGGTTCTCTTTGGAGACTATTCCTGGAGTAAAGATCTTCCAAGACATGTTGTTTAACATTTGCTCTAGAAGGCGGAAGGGTACTTACTTATCCTGCTTTTGGACTCAGTGATAAACATTTCTTGAGAAGGCGAAAACCAGATACCTAAAATTTGATCGGGTTAAGTACAGTCAAACGCGAGATAATCAAATCACGAAAGAATCATCGGTCATCCACTGTATCCTGAAGTGCTTAACCTCTATTGATGATCACCAAATGACTCCACAAAACATAGAATTCTTTTCAAATTATAAAGTCATCCCATCGCTTAAAAACCACTACATCAAGTCCACATCCTCTTTATCGAATATTCCTGAGACCTTTTCCTATTTTTCCGTAATAGATTAAAAACGATAACGGTACTAATGGCCTCTTTAAATCATCATCAGATAATAAATCTTGTACAGGATCCGGGTCAAAAAGCAGCGAACACCGATGACCTGCTGCCCCTTCTATCCATGACTTCATCTTGATTATTGTTCTTTTCCATGTGCCTTCAGTGCCATATCTTCCAACACCATTTTTTACTGTTCCGATCGATTGAATTATTCTTCATGTTAAGTAAGTTCTTCATGATAAGTACTATTCTATTCGAGGGCGGGGCTCGTAATAAAGTTGACGTTGAAAAAGTGGATTCGCAGCCTTTCTTTATGTACATATAGTTCATTCTCAATTTCTCCTGCAGATAGAAGGGAAGCTCCTTTGAAATGTAGTATGGTACTCAATTACTGGTGTTGGATCACCTCAAGTCATTCAGGATAGAAACCGCACGATATCTCACGTGAAAGGTAAATTGTAGCATAAATAGTTGGGGCGCGTCTTCGTGATCGGATTATGCCAACAAGTGAAGCGGAATGAGGAATACGAGGGATGAGAATCTCGGTGATGTATCCAAGATCACTATTCGATCAGCTGGAACCAAAATTCTATACTATACTTTACGGAATACCTAATGTAGAGGTGCATACAGAAAGAAGCTTGTGCGAGTTTGTCTTATTTCGAAAACATTGTAGGTTTTGAAAATAAATCTGGAGTTTTCTTAAATTTGTATGCCTGTTGTTTGGATAAATTTGGAGTTATCTAATTGCACGTAACATGAATGCATATTGTTTGTTAATTAAATGTGGTTTTAATGTGGATATAGCTAGTGGAATGCGAGTTAAAAATAAGTTGGATGTAAATTTAGTGCCTGTTTCCGGATTGAATATTTGTTTTCCGGGTTGAATTGGGACTAAACATGGAAATTGCAGGTTTTTCGGGTTGAATGTGGTTCTTGCAGGACCTTCTGGTTTCCAGCCCTGGCGCTAACCAGACAGTCTTGCCTGGACCTGTCCAAAAGTGTAACGCTTTTTTTTGGCTAGCCCCAGGCCAAAAAATCTGGTCAGTTGCTAGTTTTGTGCTGTTGAGCTGCTAGTTAAAAGCTAGTCAGCCGCTCCTTATTGGCTGGTGCCTCGAAATGTAATGAAAAAAGTCTTGTTTTGATATAACGAGTTTCTTCTTTTTCTTATTTTCTTAAGCCTTGTGCCGTTTTCGAAATTCGTCAAGGAAAAATTTGCTGATAAAAACTTAGAAATTTTTTTGTTCTGAGATAGCTGATCAGCGCCACTCCTTGGTCAGACTAGAATTACTAGAACAAACTTCTAGTTTTTTCTTCTGAGGTATAGCTGATCAGCGTCAGGCCTGGACCAGGCTAGACCTTCTGCACGAAACTTTCAATTTTTTGTAGTCGGAGAGCTGATCAGCACCAGTCCTGGGCCAGCTCAGAACTACCCGATCATGAGATTTTCCCATACGGGTGATTACATTCGCGTCGAATGTGGGTTAAGTATGGGTTAGATTAAGGTTCAGTGCAGAGTTTTCTGGAATCAAGCGAGTTGAATGTGGTCAAATTCGGGTTTTTGAATCAAACATGTGTTTTTCTGATTGGATGCTGTTTTTTGCTAGTCGAGCGTTCCTGATCGAATTTGGGTCAAAAGCGTGTTGAATTTCAAGTTTTCCGACTTGAGCTCAGGTTGAAAAGCGAATCTACTTGATCGGATGCTTTTTTTTACGGAAGGGACATTTCGTCGGTTGAATGATGGTTTTTCAAACTAGATCAAATTAGATTTTTCCTCCCATGCCTTTTCGGGTTTTCACATATCTATATTTCACCCTCCGACAGGAGATCGGTAGATATTAAACCCTTCAACTTAAATCCCTTCCCGAAATCCCCCATAACCACAACCCTCATAATGAGTCTTCAAGCACTGCCTGGCGTACTCAATCCTGTGGGATTTTCTTAAATCTCTGAAACTCCTACCATCTGCAGCCGGATTTTCTGAATTAAACGCTCGCATTCGCCTGAACATTCGGTCAGAGGAGTGGAAAACTGCAGAAACCCGTTCATGCTTGACATTCGAGATCCCGCCCGAGTCGAGAATCACCACCCAGCTACTAGCGTCGGACGGTTTTTTGAACTAAATACAGGCATATTTTTTGGGATTGGGTTTGAATGTAGGGTGAATGTGGGTGCAAGTTGAATGTAGTTTTAGTGCGAGTTTGAAGGTTCAATATGAGTTTTACTTTTAAGATGTTGGTTTTTGCGAATATGATGCGGTTTGAGTTCGTTGATTTCTATTTTTATGTTTTCAGTTTTCCAAAGAAATGTTCATGAAAAGACGTTGAATGAGGTTGAATGCAGGGTTGATTAAAAACGAGTTGAATGCAGGTTTCATTGCGGGTTTGGGGGTTCAATATGAGTTTTGCTGTTCGAATCCTGGTTTTTGCGGATATAATGCGGGTTAAGTTGTTTTAATTCTAGTTTCAGCGATTTGAATTTTATTTTTATATGATAGGGTTTAATTCCAGTTGGATGCAGGTTAAAGTCAGGTTTTTAATTGTAAGGGAGTTGAATGTTGGTTCAGTGCCGGTTGGGCGGCTCAAACTGAGTCTTGCTGTTTTAATGCTGGTTTATGCGGTTATAATAGAGATTTAATCAGTTGAATTCTTGTTCTTATAGTTTCAATTATCTGAATAAATTTTTGTAGGATATGGTCAAACTCCAATTGAATGGAGGTTAAAGGCAGATTTCTTGAACAAAAGCGACTTGAATATGGGTTTAGTGCGGGTTGGGAGGTTCAATATGAGTTTTGCTGTTTTGATACTTGTTTTTGCGGATATGATGCGATTTGAGTTCGTTGATTGCTATTTCAATGTTTTCAGTTATTCAAAGAAATGTTTATAAGAAGGCGTTGCATTCAATTTAAATACAGGTTAGAGGCAGGATGGATTAAAAACAAGTTGAATGCGGGTTTTAATGCGGGTTCAGGGGTTCAATATGAGCTTTGCTGTTTGAATCCTGGTTTTTGCAGATATAATGTAGGCTCAGTTGGTTGAATCATAGTTTTAACGGTTTCAATTTTCCAAAATGTGTATAGGATAGTGTTTAATTCCATTTAAATGCAGGTTAAAGGCGGTCTCTTGATCAAAAGCGAGTTGAATCTGGATTCAGTGCAGGTGGCGGGTAAACTGCTGGGTTTTGGGAAAAATGGGGGGTCTTCCTGGTTTGATGCTAGTTTTTCGGATGGAATTCGGATAAGGCAGATTTGATTACTGTTTTTTACATTCCCATCAGAGGAATTATTAGATCTGTGTAAAATATGACCATCAATCTGTTAGATCGGCGGCATTTCAAAAATGTTTGAGGCTATTTTCTTCAAGAATTCAGAATTTCATTTGAGTTTCTTAATGGTACTCTGAAAGGCGGATAAATTATCATGCTAAATTATTTTCATAAAAGGAAAATTGTCAGAGCTATAGCATTTTGGAAATTCAAAAGCACAAACGAAAATGAGAATTTTAAGCCAAATTTTGCAGGATATGAAGAAAAGTCAAGAATAGAAAAATATCTACAAATTTGGATGTTATTACTTTTCGATAAGATAAGTAGTTTCTGTTTTATTCATAAAAGACATTATCAAAAATGAAAAATTGAATTTTCGGACGAACGCGACAAGTTTAAAAAAGAATAAATAGACAGAAGTTATTTAACAGAAAGAGATCGGCAAGTGTTTGATCTTTCGTTTTCTATCAGGATACGTAGTTTTCATTCCAATGAAAAAAAAAAACCCAGAAAAGTGGAATAATGAAATTTTCGAAAAATGACGAAAGGGGAGAAAGAAAACTGATTAGCAAAAGTTGTTCGTCCGAAATAGATCTTTTTTGTTATCAATCATTTTTTAGTGGAACACGTGGTTTCTGTTTCAATCGTAAAAAATTGAATAAAAGAAAAAATTTGATTTCTGGAAAAACGACACAACCAATGAAAGAAATGAAGCAACATAGTCCAGTCTATTTAGATTTTATTATTGCAATTCATTAGGTAAGAAAATTTTTTTTCGTCATCTTTAGGGTACCATATAGGAAGCCTAAATCTGAGTTTCGACCATCAACCCTTTGCAGGTTGTCCACCATCTTGAATGAAGGGGTGTATTCTTGTATCGCCCATAACAGTCGTATTTTTAATTTAATCAAGAAAATAGCAGGTACCATTTTTCCTGAAAAAATAAGATCTACAAATTAGTATCCTTAATATTTTCTTGCATTTTGCTTATTTGTTGCTTGAAAATCGATTATACAAATAAAAAAGTGTTAAAAATTTTTTTAGATCAAATATCTTTTTTGTTTTCAGTGCTATCGCAAAATTTTTGAGACAAAAGTTGTAACTCACACAATTCCCTACAATTTTTGTTAGAAACTTTTTTTTGCAAAAGCAATTGTTTACTTACCGTAGCGCCTGGAAGTTGCGCGGTAGTTGGTAGTGCTGGATTGCGAGCGCTGTGCCG
>WSXT02209758.1:0-17880 GCA_011762715.2 Neuroterus valhalla
CTAGAATTCGGCTACGTAGTTTATGGACGACTCCTAAAATACTCACGTTGACTTGTTTGTATGTGCAGATGCAGGTGACATTTAGAGGTCTCGTAACAGGTTGTCTGCGTTGTTTCATTGGCACGATGTCCTTTGCCTGATCTACGAGTCTCTGAACATGATCGCCATAATTATTTAATTCTTCACGCAACTCCTGCATTCCTTTCAGGAGGCGTTCGCCCTCATCTAAAGTAAAATCGGACTGTGAGTAAACGGTGTTGAGGATTTCGTCTCTCTTCGTTATCCACTGCTCGGCTTGTTGAACGTCCTTGAAGAACTGCTGGCTCTGAGCTGAGTGTTTAAGATGAACCTCGAGACATAGAGTCAACTGCAGCAACCAAGCCCATTGTGTCTGCATAGCAGACATGTAAGCTTCGATGGTTTTAGCGGCTGGGTGATGTTGTAGAAGTAAAGCTTCTCCCCGATCTTGCACAGCCGAGAACTGAATCTCACGTTTCTCAAGATCGCTCATCAGTGACTGTGATAAAAAGATCGAAGATTAGTTTCGATGGTAAAGGAAAATCACTTCAAAGTTCCTTAATTGCGCAAATTACCTCAAACCCAGATCCGTAAGTTTGCTTGTAAATATTTAGAGATTAGCATATAATTTATCTAATTTACTTATCTAATTAAACTGTTGAATAAAAATCAAACAACCAACCTCATAGTACTGTTCGATGCTCTGGATGTTCAAGTTCTTATCGCTCCAGTCACGGGTAACTTCATTCTCTTCTTTCGTATTCAACCAAACTAGTTCTCCTGTTGCAGACTGAATGAAATCATGAAGAGTGTCCAAATCCAGAAGCCTCTTGTTCGAAAGAGTCAAGAGCTCTGTGTAAAGTTTCTGCAAGGTGGTAAGATGTTGACTGTAGAGCGCGAGCTCTTCTCCCTGGAAGTTGCTTCTAGCCTGAATACATTTATCGACTTTCGAGTGGAACTGATCGATGTTCTTATGCTCCCTCTGATGAATGTCAAGCTCGGTTTGTACACTGGGTAAGTCAGACCCATACTCAGCTTCTTGGAGCTGTTTGAGTTTGTTCTTGCACCAGTCGATGCATTCCTGTACGGATCTAAATAGTGGATTGGTGTCAACCAATCTCGTTTCGTGGACGGTTGTGCGAAGCTTAGTTACTACGCGTTCTTCGACAGGGAAGGAAACGGCGGAGAGAGGCTGCACCAGGCGCTTGTGGAGAAGAGAGCGCAGCGCCACCCAACGTTGATGTAACTTTTGCACTCTGAAAGAAAGAATTAGGAAGGATTAAGTAGTTGGAAATAAAAAAAACAAGTCTTTCTTAGACATCAACTGTAATAAAAGAAGACTTACCTCTTGTGAAGCTCGGGAGCTTGGCTGTACCTGCCTTCGGTCAGAGTGTGCACATCAGTAAAGATATTTTGAATTTGAATCTCGGTGTTGCGAATATCCTGTTCAAGCAGATCAACAGCATGTTTTGCTTCAAGCGGATGAAGACGATCCAGTCGTCGAGCCTCATCCTCCACACGTCTCTCCAGCTCTTCCAAACGGTTGTCGGTCGACTTCATCTCTCGATGAACTTTTTCGGCGAGTCGTTGTAATCGTTCGAGGCTGTAAAGATTTTGAATTAATCATAATTTTCGTAGAATTTATTATTTTTATTGATTTCTTAACCTTGTGTGAAAGAGTCAAACTAGATGAATAAGACCTACCGTTTGATTTCGTCGTGAATTGCCTGGTCGCGCTCCTGATGGAGCATGATAAGCCGATTCCAGTTTTTGTCAATGATGTCAATGTGAAGTTCCTGTTCCATGTCGATCTCACCCACAGCTTCAAAGTATTTTTGAAGATCCCTGAATATATGGGTCAACCTCTGCTTATCTCTGTAACGGGGAGGAACCTCCTCGTTCTTAAACTTGGCACTATCAGCTGCGAGTTTCTTCATCTCGATCAGCGTCGGCGGGAAAGATCTCTCTTGCATTAGAGCCATCTTCTCGCGTATCCAGCAATGGAGGGAGCTGGCGAGTTCGCGGTACTCGGCAGATCTTCTCTGAGCTTCAGCATCGTATAATGGATGAATTGGTGGTGGCTCAGGGAACACGTCGTAGAGCGATGAGATGTACGTTATCAACGACTTCTCGTCCGGTTCGGGGGTATCGACATCTGAAAACAATACCAAGGTGTTACAATGTTATTTTGAAGTTAGAGAAGTAAATCGCAATTGTAAGTAAAGTAGAATCTAGTCGGGGAAACAAAGCCTGAGGTGAAACTGGTACTAATATATTCACTCTTGTGGTAATCTCGATCGAAATAGAAGACCTCCCTTTCAATGAAGGTAGAGGATCTTTACTTCAGGGTGGTCATTGGCGAAGATGTCGGTAACAGAATTTTTCGAGTTCTATTGAGAAAGCACCACGAGGAGTGGTGAATACAGCGATTGTAATCCATGATGCGGAAGAACATTTCTTCTTTGACGCACACCAACGATCACGAATTATAAACGGAGTTCATTGCTTGAAGAAACGATTCGCTCTATGAAGATGTCAGCAAATGCAGACTAGGAGGAGTCTTTTTTATTTATGCTTTTTAATCCGATGGTCAAGGGATAAAAAATCGATTTTATGATCACAAACGGGAGCAATGGAAGATTTGCTTGGCAACTAGGACAACGAGAGATGACTTTACGAATAGTTAGAACTTTCTTGGTAATGTATAAATTAAATGCTTCTCAAAATAGATCAGAGTGGCGATTCGGCGGACGATCTCGAATTCCCGGTCATTTTTTTCAATTTTACCGGTCAACTAGGAGTAACAGATTTATATTTGTCGCAGAACGCAAACATTTATTCTTATTAATGACGTTCAATCTAAACATCCTTTAACACAAACGATCAAACATTGTCAAATAAATCAGTTTTGAAAAGAATAATCAAATTTTCAATGAAATAATATAATTTTTTTTTACAATAATTGGAACAGTTAAACTTACAATTGAAAAAATCAATTTACGACAACAAAAAAAAACAGATTTCCAACAAAATAGTTCATTTTTAAACCAATGCGATGAATGATTAAATAAAATTATGAATCTTCAACCAGAACAGTTAAATTTCAAAACAAGAAGATGGATTTACAACTAAGAAGATAAATATTTAACTGTACCACTTCAATTTCTAACCACAAAGGTGAATATTCAAACAAGAAAAATAATTTCCAAATAGGAAGAATCATTTTCTGAGAAAAAATATAATGTCTTAACAGAACCAAGCATAAGTGTTTTATACTAAAAAAAAAAAAAAATCTTTAACTGAAGGAGTTGAGTTTTCAAACAGATGAATCAACTTTTACTGAAGAAGATTATCAAATGAAAATTTCATTAATCAAATTTTGAATTGAAAAAATAGTGTTTAACTAAACCAATAGATTTTTAAAAGAAACTATGGAATTTTAAATTGGAATAAGTTGAATTTTCATTTTTTTAAATTACTTATAACAAAAACAACTAACTTTCAACAAACAAGAGAATCTATCAAACAAATTATTACATTTATTAACAAAATGAAGAATCAAATGAGATTGTAAATTGTTAACTGAAGTAGTTGAATTTTGAACCAGAAAGACGAATGTTTAACTCAAGGCACTTATGTAACCTATTGTAAAGGGAACGGATGTCCTCAAACCCGTAAAAGGGAAGAGAATAAATTACACTTACAATAAATTCCAATTTTTTAACAGAATGATTGAAATTCGAACCATAAAAATGGACATTTCCAAACAAAAATAGAATGCAGAAGACTTCCGTTTAGCTGAACTCTCGTTTAGCTGAACTTCCAATTATCTGAATGCTTCCACGTTTAGCTGAACTCGAGCGGCCCCCTCTAACCCCAGAATGAAGAAAGCAACTGACGGTAACAACCAATTAGAAGTCACCTCTAGAAACACTCATGTGGAGGGTGGCAGTGGTGGGAATTTCTCCCGAGTTCAGCTAAACGAATGTTTACGTCGCGTAGCGGTTCAGTTAAACGGAAGTCTTCTGTAGTGACATTTTTGTCTTGAAAAATTAATTTTAAACCAAACATAAGAGTTTTCAAAAACATGAATGTTCGACTAAAATGAAAAATGTTTGACTGTATAACTTGAATTGTTAACCGCAAAGAAGAATTTTTGAATAAGAATATTAACTTCCGAAGAATTTTGAACTTGAAAAGATCAATTTTTCACTAAAAATGAAACAGTTGAATTTTCAGTTGAAGTAATCGATTTTCAACCAAACTGATAAATTTTTAGGTAAAATGATGAATTTCGAATGAATAGATTTATTTTAAGCAAAAGATGAATTTTCTACCATAAAGATTAATTTTCTACAGAAAAGTTCCACGAAGTTCATTCTAGTCTAATTCCCACCATGAAAAATGAACGTTCAACTAAATACTTGAATGTTTACCAAAAAAAGATTAATTGATTTTCAACAAAGTAGTTACAACTTCAACCAGAAGTGAAAGAATCATTTTTCAAGAAAAAATACAATATTTCAACAAAATAGTCAAATTTCAAATTCAAAAAATAATTATTTTTCACCCAAAAATGGAACAGTTACATTTTTAGTTCTAAAAAACATTTTCAAACCAAGCATACAAATTTATAACTAAAACAAAGAATCTTAAACTGAAGGAGTTGAGTCTTCGAACAGATAAATTCACTTTTACTGCAAAAGATACATTGTGGACGAAAATTTGGATACACAAATTTGAAATTGAAAAAATGGATGTTTAACTAAACAGAAGGATTTTAATTTAGAACTATGGAATTGGCAATTGGAATAAGTAAAATTTCCAGTCAAAAGAAATCACTTATAACAAAAAAAAAAAAAAAACAATTCTCAAAAAAAAAAAAAGAACTTCAAACAAATTATCACATTTTCACAATAAATGATGAAGAATCAGATGAAATTTTACATGTTTAACTGAAGAAGTTGATAGTTGAATTAGAAAGAAATGATAAAACTTTCACTAGAATGGTACAATTTTTGACAATAATTTCATTTTCAACCAAAAAATACAATTTTTCATTTTCAAATGGAATGATGTTCGACCAAAATGAAAAATGTTTCACTGTATAACTTACATAGTAAAGAAGGATTCATGAAGACAAATATTTACTTCCTAAGGAAAATATAATTTTCTACAAAGAATCGATAGTTCAAAAAAATATGTGAAGTTTCAACGAGATAATTGAATGTTTATTTCAAAAAGATTAATTTTTACCGAAATGTCGAATTTTGAACTAGAAGAGATCAATTTTCCACTAAAAATGAAACAGTTGAATTTTACGTTTAAGTAATTGATTTTCAACCAAACTGATAAATTTTCAGGCAAAATGATGAATGTTCAAATGAATAGATTTATTTCAAGCCAAAAGATGAATTTTTTACCATGAAGAATAATTTTCTACAGAAAAGGCAAATTTTCCACGAAGTTCATTCTCAAAGAAATAGTTTAATTCCCAAAATAAAAAATAAACGTTCAACTGAATACTTCAATCTTCACCAAAAAAGATTAATTGATTTCTAACAAAGTAGTTACAACTTCAACCAGAGGTGAATTTTGAATTGAAATAATGCAACTTTGAAAACGAAATTTGATTTTCAACAAACAAGTTCAAATTCCAAACAAGTAGTTGATTTTTTAACACGAAAAGGATGAATTTGGAATCAACAATGTAAACAAGCTTTCTATTATAATTCATACAAAGAAAGCGGTCTTTTCTCGTATTTCTCCGGTAGAGTTTTTGATAGTCTAGGTTGAGTCAAGTAAATTCCCGGGTTTTAATTGAATTCCCGGCCATTTCCCGGTTTTTCCCGGTCAATAAAATTCCCGGTCGAGTCGCCACCCTATAGATTTACTGGATTTTTGCTTGTGGCTTCAGGATTATTTTGAAGACAATAAACTGACGGTATTTGAGAAAAGGGAGTTGATCATTATCAATCAGTTCTCTAACGACTTCTCCATCCCAATCCCAGCCCTCAGAACAATGGACAGTGTCTACATATATGCAACTGAAAATGTAGTCACAATTACACCGAGTGCCGGTGTCACGGTGTGCGAGTGCGACCGGATATGCTACCGAGTACCGTGACCAAAAAGAACGTGTGCTACATACACTCTGAGACAGGTATACTAATATCTGGCACATCGGGATTTAAGATCGAATGCGCAGGTTTCATCTCCGGAAATGCATGATCCGGAGATATGAATATTAATAGTAGGGTTTCAAGCAAAAATCTGTTTAATCACTTTGGAGACTCATAAACTGCAGTTTTTGTGTATGAAGTGCAGTAAACGTGACTTTACGCGGGGCGAAGAAAACTGACATCTATATTCTCAGGGTGGCGATTCGGCGAAGGATTTCGAATTCCCAGTCATTTCCCGGTCAAGTTTTTCAATTTTCCCGGTCAACTAGAAGTAAAATATCTGTATTTGTCGTAAAACACCTACATTTATTGAAGCTTTGCTTCTTTTGGGAGGGTATATACTCTGAGCGAGGCCACAACTAACTGCGAAAAACGGGAACACACCGTCCGCGTCACGTTCAATGCGACTGAAAATGACTAGCATGGCACCAACACAGCTGTCCCCCTCCTCCCTCTCTCTTTCTCCCTCCCCTCCGTTCTGGTGCAGTATATGTATAACGAGTGTATACGGATTCAAAAAATATTTATTTTCATCCAAAAATGGAACAGTAACATTTTTTGTGTAAAAAACTACTTTTGAAACAAGCATAAGTGTTTTATGCTTGAAAAAAAAGAATCTCTATTTGAAGGAGTTGAGTTTTCAAACAGATAAATTGACTTTCACTGAAAAGATAAATCGTCAACGAAAATTTTATCACTCAAATTTTTGATTGGAAAAAATGGATGTTCAATTAAACAAATAGATTTTTAACTGAAACTGTGAAATTTTCAATTGAAATAAGTTAAATTTTCAGTTGGGAAAAAATTTCTTCTAACAAAAAAAAACTAACTTTCAAACAAATCATTACATTTTCACACAAAATGATGAAGAATCAAATGTAATTGTAAATGTTCAACTGAAGTAGTTGCATTCCAAACCAGAAAGACGAGTGTTTATCTGCAATGATTAACATTTAACTAGAATAGTTAATTTTTTTACGCAAAATTAATTTTCAACCAAAAAATACAATTTTTCGACACAATGGTTGAAATTTGAACCACAAAAATAAAAATTTCCCAACAAAACTGGAATAGTGACATTTTTTACTCAAAAAATTAATTTTAAACCATACATAACAGTTTTCAACTAGATGCATGTTCGACTAGAATAAAAAATGTTTGACTGCATAACTTGAATTGTTAACCGTAAAGAATAATTTCTAAATAGAAAGAATCATTTTCTAAGAAAAGAGATAATATTTTTGAAGATAGTCGAATTTCAAAGTCAAGAAATAATTATTTTCAACTGCAAATGGAACAGTAACATTTTTAGTTTGAAAAAACAATTTTTACCAAGCATAGGTCTTATATAAAAAAAAAAGAATCTTTAACTGGAGGAGTTGAGTTTTCAAGCAGACGAATAACTTTTACTGTAAAAGATTATCGAACGAAAATTTGATTACTCATATTTTAAATTGAGAAGAAATGAATGTTTAACTAAAAAAATAGATTTTGCAAGGGAACTTTGGAATTTTCAATTGGAATAAGATCAATTTTCAGTTAACAAAAATTACTTATAACAGAAAAAACTAACTTTGAACAAGAAAAACTATCTCTAAACAAACAAGAAAGAACAAACTGCCAAATAAATTATTACATTTATACACAAAATGATGAAGATTCAAATGAAACTGTGAATGTTCAACTAAAGTAGTTGAATTTTAAACCAGAAAGACGAATGTTTAACTGAAATGATGAACATTTAATTGGAATACTTCAATTTTTTACGAAAAATTGATTTTCAACCAAAAAATTCAATTTTTCAACAGAATGGTTAAAATTCGAGCCATGAAAATGAAAATATAATATATTTTTTATATTTAGTGTCACTATTTTGATATTTTTAATATTAATATTTCTTTTTCGGAATACAACATCTACTCTGAGGACTGCTTGAAGTACTCTCTTTATTTAGAATCAAGAAGAGGGAACCTTAAAATTGTAACGAATTTTGAATTGGAGGGACGATTTTCAAAAATTCTTCCCTGTAAATATTCTCTGAAATTCCTTGTCCCAAGTCAGATAAATGAGGAAAAGCAAATGAAACGTAATAAATACTTTTTTTTTTTTAATGAAGGTAATAATTCTTTCTGTAGGCTCGACCTATCATCAATTCGATTATCAAATTTGTGTCAGCTATAAAAATCTGAGAGAAACAAATTTGCAAAACGTTTTTCTTATAATGGAAAGGAATGACATTTTTTTCCTCTCATGACGTATAGATCAGAGGTATCCAACGCGTGAGCAACGGTGTAAATACTTGTCACTCGTCAATCCTCTCTCTTACCACCTTGGATGCGTTCATGCGGTGATCGCGATGTGAAAAGGGTTCCTAGGCGGCTGGGCTGTGTGAACAGTGCGCGCAAGTAGGCGTGGTCAGGCGTAGTCAGGCGAAGCCCGTGGTGGAACGAGGAGAGAATTCTCGATGAAGCGCTCGGAGAAGGGGAAGAGAGGAGAAGCGCGCCAACCTTGCGTTGGACAGCCCCGGTATGGATATATTCAAATATTTTGAGAATCGGATTAAAGGAACGTTACATTCCTTTAATCAAATGATAAGATCTCTTCTTTATTCATAAAAAGAAAGTGGTAATTTCTTTTTCTTTTTTTGGTGGAATTTCTGATAGTCGTTGTTGAGTCAAGCGAATTCCCGGTTTTCCGGTCGCCACCCTGATTCTAGAAATACTGACGACTTCCGAATACAGATGCTTATTGAACAATTATGTAGATCAGCGAATATGAAACTGCTACAATTTGATTGCTCGCTTTATAATAAACGTTCTGTTGACGAGAGCTACGTGCTCATTACCTTAAGTAGAAATCATCGATTCGTCAGATCAATTGAAAATCCAAAGTCTGTATATCTAACAAGGAAATTAGAAAGGATAGTGCAGTGAGTTATTGAACAGGATTATTGTAAATGATGAAGTCATGTTAGCAGTAATTTGATCTTTAGTAGCCAAGAAGTGATTACTTGATCTGCGAGATCTGCTTCTTAAAAGCAAGTCATCAAGCCAACGGATTGATGCTCTTTCACTGAAGCAAATTTTTCTATTTTATATTGCAATAAAAGTCCTTTTTTCTATTATGAAAGTCTAAACGGAATCACTTGTTGACTTCATTTCATACTTCTTTAAATTTTAATATCTTGACAAACACTTTCTAGACACCTCTCCAATCGATCGTGTTACCTTGATAAAAGTCTTCCTTACATGTCACGAAAACCAGAAATCGTGATCGCCTACCTTTCTCGGAACCCCGAGAACTTTGACACTCCAGAATCTTCTCGACTTTAACCAACTCTAACAAATCACTCTTATATATTGGAAGAGGATACACTGCACCAATAAAAAAAGGTGAAGCGGATCATGTTGTCCCCGAAATAATATCAAGATAATACTAACAGACAAGAGGGAAAGAAATATTCATCAAGACGAAGAGAATTCAGGTTAAAGTTAATAGCAATACTTTGGAGACCATTTATTCGAAGCTAATAAATTTCTAATTCTTGAGGCGCACAGTGGTTCAAGATCCCAAAAAGCTGGCCAAAACCTCAAAATTCGAAGTTTACCGGCTGAGGTAAATGTTCATTTATACTCCTTTAGGGGGTGTTGGGGCAATATTTTGTGAAAGGGCAAGTCACTATATTCAAACCTGTCCTTGTGGCGAGCAGTTAAACTTGACTCTTCGCCGAATGCGCGCCCATCGGTTTGTTTCTCGAGTTTTGAGCGTTCGACGAAAAATGTTGTTATTCTGTGAGTTCGTGCCAGAAACAGATAAGGTGACATAGAGGATTTTCCTGAAGGTACGTTAAATCGTTGCTTGCTTCCGAATTTGCATTTCGAACAAGTATGTGAATGATAATGAGAGTGAAATGTGCACGTCCGAAATTTTCGTTCTCCATATCATTCAGGAATACACGTATTGAATTCTTTTTTGCCGGCAAGTGCGCGCGCCGGGATTCCCCGTTTTGATCGCCAAAAAGTATCAACTTTTTGATTCCTTCAACAAAAGCTGCCTTGAGCTGCCCCCGTAGAAATAAATGCGTTTTTTCTACAACCGCGTGTGAGTGTTCACCCGCGCTATAGCTATAGTGACGTTCGAATATACTATTGGGAACGTTTGAAATGTGCTGGACACAATACATAGAGTGTCCAAAATGAATTTTACCATTGTATGAAATTAGAGTATTTATCAGTTAGAGTATTCAATTCAACAGTAATAAATGTAACGAAAACATTGTGAAAGAAAAGCGACTTCAGAATCAAAACTTCAGATTTTTGGCATAAAAAGTTTATAAACTGGGAAATAAGGCCTTTTTTACAATTTTTATAATAAGGCATTTTTTATTCCGTTATTGACAGGATTCAAGACGATTAAATTAAATTCACGAATTTAGAGACGAAGTTTCTCGGTATACCAGCTGATTCTTTTACTATTTATGAACACTCGCGATAGGCTTTGAAAATGATTCTTCTGAGCTTAAAATGTACGCCGTTATTGATCCAACATTTTGTATTTCGAATTTAAGGTATTATTTTTTAAATAAGCGACCCAGAAAACCCTTTTTTACTTCTTTTTGTGAAGAACAATAGAAAATTTTCGGAAAGTGTCAGCCATAAATATTAACTTTTCGAGTTTTGGCCACGAATTTAGGATCTTGAACCACTGTGAGGCGTGGCTTTATTGATGCATGTCTAATTGGTAAGGATCCATAATAATTTATTATCAGACATTTTTAATAAAAACTAATCTTGCCGAGATGTAAAAAACCCCCACAAGATTGAGTATGTCAGGCATTGCTCAGAAGCTTATTGTAGGACTTAGGGCATTTGTATATTCGGAAAAAGATTATGAGTTAGAAATCTACTGATCTATCTGATCTACTTAATAATGGATTTCTGAAGAGGATAATACCTTCCGGATCGAGAAGCCTGGTAACGCCGTACTCGCGTTCGGCGACGTAGAAGACTCTTTCGAGTCGTTCGCGAACTTGCCAGGATCGAGCTGTCCTCCAATCGACCAGGTCGGGACGGTTTCTGTGAACAAGGGCACTGAATGCCAAACCATCTTTCCAGGAACTTGTAAAGTCTGCCACGCGGACTCCAGGATAGCGGGCCGTTGAACGTCTGGCCCATCTCAGTAGAGCTTCACGAGCTGTTACGTTTGGTTCCTGGCCTACGACAATATCGGAAATCTGAAACAGGGAAAGAAATCACAATTTAGCAAAAAATTGAAGGTCAGATTTAGCCTAGAACTTGGATAATTGCTGTCACGAAAAATGACACATCCCACCTCAATTCAAAGATGGAAGAGAGCTATACTCAAATAACAGTCGGCATGTGTCATAATGTCACATATTGTGATGGTAATTCAATAGTAAATGGAAAAGGACGGAAATCGTCACTACAAAAGTAACAAAAGAATTCCAATAGCATCGTATAGTTTATGGTATTAAGGAGACTGACTTAAAGACTTTTAGATCCATTTTTGGTTTGATACCTCATTCGCAACAAATTTATCGAAAGATGATTAATTAAGGGAACCGTGTTTGCTGGATAGGAATTCGCAGCCGAAGAGTTGAGATAAACGATGTCGTAAACACCCAAGAACCTCGATTCATTTTCCCCAGGTAGCAATTATAATCCTGGAAACTTTACAAGTACGGATGCCGCAGCTCGTAATACTGATTGATACTTGTAACTTCTAGCTTGTAACGAGATGTTAACTGAAGACGGTTCATTTTCGGATTGCTGAGTACCACTTATGTGGTAATTATCCTGATTCAACTTTAGCTCATCTTATACTCTTGGCTATTCAATAAATCCGACTCGAAATGATTTGAGCATTTTTTCATGTTGGAATAAAACAGATTATCAGTCACAACTTTTTTGCGACGTTTTTTTCCCCCTTAACTTTAAAGTAAAAGATCTCTTTGAAGTGTGATTTTTTGTGGCCGTAGGTCTTGAACTTTTCGGTTTTTGAAATAATTATTGCTTATTTGTCAATTGTTAATTGTTAATGCATTTCACTATATTATTATAGCCTCATCAGGACTGTGAAGATTATGAAGGTCAATAAAATTGCGCATCGAGAAATAACTACATTTACATCATAGATATCATACAGTCCGCACTTACCACATTAACAATCTTCATAAAGAATTTTTGTTAACAAAGATTTTTCTCCCCAAGATATAGAAATTATAAGTAGAGATATTGTTTTCTAATAGAAATTGAAGTTGCATTCCAAAGATTTTTCCTAGCCATTTTTTGTAGAGGTTATGTTTGGCTTTTAAGCTTTCGGAATTCTAGATATAAGAGAGTACATAATGTTAAGAAAAGTATAAAAAAAGAGAACAATGTAAATCATGTAATTTCAATAACCTACTTACGGTTGTTAGTGAATGAAAAATGACCTTCATAATCTTTACAGTTCTCCTGAGGCTATAATAATATAGTGAAATGCATTAACAATTAACAATTGACATATAAGCATTGTTTCTTTCAAAAACCGAAAAGCTCGAGAACTAAGACCAGTAAAAATCCAACTTCAATTATATCCAGGTCTATAATCTTCAAAATTCTATAAGTAAAAGATCTATTTCATGAGAAGGAGGTTGTAATTCTAAAGCGGAAATTGAAGTAAGTGTAAATTTAATGATCGTAAGGCTAACCCATCAAGTTTCCATTCCTATTTGCAATAAAGTTGCTGTTTGTAGAGCATCGAACTCCTTTTCCTATTTATCCTGCGACTTTTTCTCGACAACATTCTTGCAAACTTAAACCTTCAAGATCGCACCACTACTGAGTCGAATCCTAACGGTTTAAAGGGTTTAAATGTGCTTTATAAATTTTACTGTGCAGGAACCTGTCATTGATTCACGATTTCTATTTGGAATTTAAAGTTGCGATGCGAGACTTGACGGCCATCTAGCGAACTAACCAACGTGGCTGCCTATGCGATACACGTAGCATTGTTTACATACGTTTTGCACTCAAATAACGCGATAATAATTAATTTTTTGTCAGATTAATCAGTTGGAAGTACATAAGAAGTTTATTAAGTTAACATAAAATCTTAAAAATGGAATTCTCCTGGAACCATAGAAAGGGAAACGATACTTGCAAAGGCAATGTGTGCTATGTTGTCAATTGTTACTCCAAAAAAAATATCAACACTAATTTGAGTTCCCATAAAGTAATAAAATTTGTCAGTGGTACTGTTACAGTGGAAAATCTTGTTGGAGAAAGCATTGTTGTTGATAAACGTTCCGAATGGTTAAAACGACTCAAGATTCAAGGTAATGATCAACAAATACTAGTTTGCTCTCTGCATTTCAGCGTTGATCATTATGTATTTCCTGGTTTGTTTTTTACACAGTTATTACGTGATTATTGAATAGAATTATTATCATGATTATTAAATAAAATCTATGGCTCGTGCCAGCTTTGCAAGTGTAGTCCATGAGAGTGACGACATTTATTGATCTCACTGTTGTTATTATTCTCACGAATTATCGCTCTTTCACCTTCGATCATGTTTCTAGAAGACAGCGTTACAACAGCATACTCACACAATGTTTTTAGAGAGAGTAGCAACATGTGTATCATATTTAAATTATACTTTACTTGAATAAACGTGTTAAGACTAATTCTAATCATATGCATGCCAAATCCCATAGACAGCCATGTTTTTTTTGATACAGCAGCGCCTCTTTGCCCGCGGTAGTTTTTATTCAACAAAATTTTTGAAATAATTTTACAGAATTGAAGTGAGAGACTTTTCTGATCTACAAAAATATTGTCAGAAACTTACCAAAAATTGGGATCTATCATAATATAGAATTGAGGAAAATAAGCAAATTTCCATACACATTTTTCCAACGCTCAATATTAAGCCACTCATTGTTATGTTTATTCTGGCTGCAACTTTAAAAGTGTATAATCTAAAACGCTTCAAATTGAAACTCAAATTTTCCAACTCACGGTTCTGCAATTCTGAAACAGGTATGTAAGGACTGTGATGGCATTTTTTAAAATGTTTGATGAAAATTTTCAATTGACAGGAAGAAGATATCACAACAAAACTCTATATTTGTTATTGACCAATTCAAAATTAAAAGGATTTGCTGAACCCGCAAAGAAAGCTGATCATGCAATGCAGAGACGCCAAACAGTCATGAGAGTATATTAATCTTGCTTTAGTCTAAAGGTCATCGCAACTGCGATTCATCCTAGACATTTTATCAACTCCGAATATTTAAAACACCGCTATTTTTGTATGATCACGGATAAATCGGTATCTTATTACATGCAATGATATTAGAAAGCTAGTCTTAAACCTATAATGAACTCGACTAGAATTACAGTACTTTAATTCACACTCTTCAACGTCTAATTCGAAGAAGCTCGTTTCGAAGAGAACATCATTTATTAACTAAAAACAATTCATCATTTTTTATGGAAATTTGTCTCGAAATATTAGATAACTCGTAAATTCCTCAGCTGAGTGAAAATGCCTCTTAATTTTAGCAGAAAAGGTTCGACTGTTGATTTATTCAAGACAACTTTCTTTTTCTACCAACATAAAATATACAATGGATATTTTTTTGGACAAATAGTTTCCTACCCACTTTGTTGCATAAATATGCATGATTGATTGCACAAGGCTTTTTAAGAAATGCAACAGAGAATCAGCTTCTTATGTTTCAACAAGTGCCTATTAATGAACTGACATAAGTGGACTGAAATTTCACTTTATAATTTCTGCAAGGAAGTGAATCATCGTTTACCGATTTGAGAATACTTCTCAGAAAATACATTTTTTTTGTATCAACTTTTTTCATTAGGTATTTATTTTTAGGGAAAAAAATCAACAACCTCGCGTGACTTGCTGATGAATGGAATTCGCGATTCATGATTCTGATCGATCGAACGTCTCTCGTGGGTGGAGTCAATAAACCGCTAGTCAGAGAACGAAACGAAACTCTCGCCACGCTCCATTTTAATCCTTGCTGATCATTATCTGTCTCATTGCCGATGCTTGAAATTCTCAGCAGGCGTTCTTCATCACATCGTAAGCCGATTTTTTTCTTATTATGTTATAACCGATTCTGAGCAAATCTTACGGTATTTGCTCTGTTAAAAATCGTCTTAAATTGCTACTGGATCTTTTGATAGTTATACAAGGAAGGTAGAAGAAACAACATGGTGTTTTGTTAAAAACCCAGCTCTAAGAAACAATCTATTAGAAAAAGTATGATTTTCACAAAGTTTCGATAATGCACCATTCTCCTCATCGGGGGTGTCTATTATAGAACATTTCACAAAAAAAAAAGAATTAAATATTATTATGATAGGTTAAGAAGTAATTGATGATTGGGTAATACTGCAGAATCACGGCTTTTCTTGATTTCATCATTTTATTTTGCAAATTTGATTGAAATTCCTTAGATTGGTCATTAAAAACAAGGATCAGTCCAGAGAAGTGAGGAAATAATTGTTTTCATATATTTTTCCGTTTTGAAGTGCTGTTTCAAACTTGGAAAAGCGGTCGGGGGTTAAATTTCTCTTAGTTCGTTACTTAACCTCAAAACTAGCAGCGAAAAAGGAAGCTGTTTCTGCATTTACAACGGAATTTAGGATTGTGTACATGAAACTCTAATTAATATTACTCAAGTAATGTGTGGGATATTTATTTCAGTCACATCCGACCACCTTTCCGAAGTCTTTCGAAAATTTAGGCTCTAAAAAATGACACTTTACTTAAAATAGTATATGCATCAAAACAATCATCTTCTCGCTTCCCCGGAATGTCTCTTGTTTTTGATAAACAGTGAAAGTTATCAAAATAAAAATTGCAAGTATGATAATAAAATTTGGAAAAGTCGTGATTCTATAATGTTACCTACAATAGCAATAACTTTTGGAAGTAAAATCGAAGATTTAAGATATCAATTAAAAGGCGATGAGGGAATGATAGATTTATCATTAGGAAATGTAGAAATTCAAAATGAAGAGTAAAGTCTGTAATAAGAATTAATAATAATTGATTGATAAAATATAGAAGGTTATGGGTTAGAGCAAGCATATTATTCTTTGAATAGAGATCAAATTTTAATAGTTACCAAATTTAAGAATCCACAAGTGAATTGATATTTTAAAAAATTAACAATAAGTTTTAAAAAAACTAAGTTAAAACTTTTTTACAATTCAGAAGAATTTTTACAGAAAAAACAATCATTTAATGTGAGCAGGAGCAGACAACATTCTGTTTCCTTAAATATAGACTCCAAAAGTGAAGGCAATTGTGAATCAACTAGTGTGACGTTCTCACAGAACAATAGAGACGCCGATTTCGAAAAAATTAAGGGATAATTTTTTTCTTTCTATTGTTTGAATAATGAGGACATTGAAAAAAATGTATTATGTTTAATTGGGTTCTTGCAAAAACTCAAGGATAGAACTGAAAGATTAATTCAGATGTTCAAAATCAGTTTTTCTTGTAAGGGCAGTTATCAAGTTCTCTCTCAATAATTTTGAATCTTTTGATGGTTGTTTTAAGGAGCCGCTCATACAATGAGTTATCAATTTGAGGGAAGGGGGAAGGGGCAAAAAACTTTAGGTTTAAGTCACAAGTTTAAACAAATTGATGAAACTGGAAAGAAAACTTGCGAGTTCAAAGTTCAAATAACGTTTAATATGTTTTCTAGAGATAAATTAGAACCCCTTTTCTCGATTTTTTAAAAATTGAAATACGAAATTAATTAATAGAATCGAACAAGAGAAAGTAACAACTTTGGTAAAAAAGTTCATTCTTTTTGGCTGACAGTTAAATTTTTTTTAAAAATGGGATTATTTTGTCATGAAAACATCTTCGTTGGTAGAAAATTCAAGTATTATCGGAGGTCAAACAACTGTGATGGATATTCATTTTTATGGTTGAAGATTTATCTCTGTGAAAAATTAATTTTTAATCCATATAAAATATTTCATTTTCATTCCAAAATGTATCTTTTTTTTTGTAGAAACTACTTTATGATGTTAAAAAATCGATTATAAATTCAACAACTTCGAAAGGAAATCAAACTGTTAGGTTGAAAATATAAATATTCGGTTTAATGAACTATTTGTAGAAAATTAACTCCTTTTGTGAAAAATCATGCATGTTTGTTGAAAATTCCTTGTTTCTTCGAAAGAACATCAATTTCCTCAGTTTTAAGTTATTTTTACAGAAAAACTAATGTTCGGAACTGAAAAATTTATATTTCTTTGACAGAAAAACAACTACTTGATTGGAAAACAAATATTTGCTTTCAGGTTAAACTACTTTGTGGAAAATAAAGCTTTTTTGGTAAAATATCCATCATTTAAGTTGGGAATGAAGGTAGTTGATTGTACAATAGTTGCCTTTATGGCTCAAAAAATTCAACTCTTCGGTAACAAATTGAAGTATTACTATTATTATTATACCATCAAGCCGAATCCCTTTCGAGGTAAGCTTAACTCGTTTACTTTATTATAGTAAACGAATTATTATTGGTTGAGTTGCACACTGAGGAGGGAACCAGTCTCCTGCAGGAATCTGTTAGAAATTTCTAAATAACTGACCAAACAAGAACTATGGGATATTTCTCAAAAAA
>WSXT02209769.1:0-17880 GCA_011762715.2 Neuroterus valhalla
AGATAGAGATAGAGATAGAGATAGAGATAGAGATAGAGATAGAGATAGAGATAGAGATAGAGATAGAGATAGAGATAAATGGTATAAGGTAATAAAAAGAGTTGGATTGCTAAAATATCTGGAGAGAGGATAAAGAAAAAGGAGTTGGACAAGAATAGCTAGATAGAGTAGTAAATTAAGTCAAGGAAGCAATGTGTTGGGAGGAGCATGAGTAGAGAAAATACAGAGTATGTTAAAGGGGTAATGAGACATGGCAGCATATATGGGAAGCTTGCATGAGGTGTAAAAAAGGGAAGGCAGGATGGCGAGAAAGTGTTTAGAGAATTTCAAGAGGAGGGATGGGAGAAGGCTGGAAAAAGAAGTAGAAAAAGCTAGAGGAGTGAAAAAACAGGAAAAGGAGAGTACAGGGAGAGAAAATGGAACGCTTGTGTGGAAGAGAGAAAAAAAAAAAGCAGAAATCACTGAAAAATTGTAATAGTTAAATTGTAGAGCAAGATTGAGTAAAATAAGGTAAAATAAGATGAAATTTTTAAGTAAAAATAAGATGTAGAGGAACGGATGTTATGTTGTGATAAATTATCAAGAATGTAATAAGTTTTGAAACAATTCAATTTTGGAATATTCTGACGGAAAATATTGAGGTGAAGAACCTCTGAGATGAAAATTCGAAGCGAGAAAAAGAGAAACGAGTCATCTAGGAATAATGGACAGGCGAAAAGAATCTGATTGGTGCATGGCCACGCGCCACATTTCTACCCTAGAGACGGCAGATGTTTCTAACGACCTGAGAGCTAAGAACATCAGTCGAAAGTATCGATCGTGATAAGCTGATCGTTGCCTCAAATAATACAGATAAGTTTTAACTGTCGAAAATGTTACTCAACTCGAAATATGCTCTGCAAAGGGATAAATTTTATTTATTCCAGATTTGACCAAAAAACATAAATTTCCAACCAAATAGAGGCATTTTCAACCACGAAATATAAATTTGCAAAGTAAAAGATATTTTAAGCAAAATATAAAGTTTCCAGGACAGAAAGACAGACCTGCTACAAAATAGTCGTCCTTTCAAACCGAAAATATCAATTTTCAACCAAGATAATTATTAATTTAAAAAAAATTAATTTGAAAGTAGATTATTGAAAAATTAGTGAAAGGGATTTGGCTTAATGGTATAATAATAAATAATAATAATAGTTCAACATTATATCGTATAGAAAGCTGAGAGAATAATTTTTCAAATATGTTAGCATCTTTAACCACACTTGGAATAATTAAATATCAATTTGAATAATGAGTCTTTAAAAAAATGACCAATTTCATACAGTATTCCTCTAATACAATCACTCACCCTTCCTCTTCCTCTCCAATACACACCTCTAACACATACCTGAGTTTTTCCCTTGTCCAAAATGCCTCTCTTTCCTCATTTCCTATTATTACTCTGAATCTTTTTTCTACAAATATTTATTTTATCCTTTCAATCAACCCCTCATCTATTCCTCTTTCTTTCATCGCTCTCCTGGAGCACGTCTGGTTGTGTGGAATACTTCCTTCCTTTCTACTTGACTCTAACCTCTTCCTGAGCACTTGCGCATAGATCTTATCCCAACATTACAGTGAAACCCCTATATTCCTCTACCTTCTTACCCTCTCCTTTCTTCATTACGGGACCACTAGCCCTGTCCTCCATTCTTCCGGCCATCCTGCACCTCTTCAGACTTTGTTGCACACTAAATCTTTTCTCTCACTCCTTCCCCACCATTACTCAGCGCTTTATTCTCCATACCATCCTCACCTGTTGCTAAATTTCTTCTTAGATTATCAATTTTCTCATTTATATCTTCTGTGCCAATCTCATTCCTTTCTTCCCCTTCTCTCTCTATCATTTTCCTCCCTTTATCCGTTATCCTGTGTTTCTTCCCTCCCAACAACCTTTTAAGTACTTTGTCCACTCATCCAGTGGTATGTACGCCCTTTCCTTGTCCTCTTCTCCCATTTATCACCACACACTCCATGCCTTCTTTTATGGCTTTCTCTGACTCATCCTGATACCTTTCCTGCGCTTCAAGCTTTTTACCGTTTAGCATTTTCTCATATTCTTGTTTAATTCTATTATACTCCCTTATATGAATCTCTCCTCTCCTCTATTTACTTACGTTTTCTTTCCTTCTCTCTTTGTCATCCTTACACTCGTCGTCCCATCATCCTTATTTTACCCTTCCTCTCCCTTCTTTTAGTCTCACTCTTACTCTTACCTTGTCGATCACTCCTTTCACTCTTCCTAATATCTCGTCCAACCCTTCTCTCTCTATTCCTCTTGAATTCTTCTCCCTCATTTAACTACGAATTCTCTCAATTTATCTTCTTCTCACTGACTCATATTCACCTTCCTTCCCATCCCTACTTTCTTCTCCCTTCTAACTCTTAATAGCCTCAGACCTACAATTCTCAACTTTGCCATTACCGGGAAATCCTCCTTTTTCTCCAATCAGGTTGAGCAGTACTCTTCCCTCCCAATATGTTTCCATATCTTTCGAATTACTCATGCACCCACTCCCCTTCATCCCATACTTTTCCCCCTTGATCCCTTATCCAAGTATTAAGGTCACCCCCAATCAATACCAGCTACTCTCCTTTTTCTTCTATCCACCTCCATATAAATTTCCACGCCTCCTCTTCTCCTGTAAGCGCATACTATCGCTACTCTTATATTTCCTTTATTGATTCTTATTACCATTATTCCACCCTTCGTATCCCTTCCTTCTTCTGATCCCTGTTCTACTGTCAACTCTTCACTCAACCCTGATAATATTCTTCCCATCCTCCTCTCTTTCACGTGATCTTTTCTTGCCTTATGCATCTTCCATTCATATTCTTTCGGTAACCTAATTTTTATGCTCTCCCAGTCTTTCTTCTCCACTCATGTTTCACTAATCATTATTACGTCCTACTTTTTCATTTACCCCCAGAAACCTTTATTCCTGTTTATTATTCCTAACACATTCCCGAACGTCACTTTTATTTCTCTGCCTTCCCTTCCGACACCACTCCTCCTTGTCTTTATCCGTTTACGACTTCCATAAACCACGACGCATTCCTTTCCTTTTTTCCATATTCTCTATTCTTCCTCCAACCTTGACCTGGTCTTACTTCCTCTAATTCTTCGTCCCAGATCTTCACTTCTCCGTTTACCCACATCCTGTCTCCCCCTACTATCACTTTCCTATCCTTACTTCTTTCCTCCCATACTCTCTGGTTTATCCTCCATTTTTACCCCCTTTCCTGCCAAGTCCTATCTTCTTCTATTCTCTTTTACATTCCTTTTTACGAGTTCTTTCTGCCAAGTCCTATCTTCTTCTATTCTCTTTTACCTTCCTTTTCACGAGTTCTTTTTGAGTATCATCTCGAACTTTTCCTTCTTACTCCCTAATGTTATCAGAAACATGCTTTCCCTTCCTTCCATCTTCTTTCCTATTCTTCTTACCCCTCCACCCCGTACTTTTGCTCCTATGTCGATTAACAATTTTTTGACATCTTCCTCTCCCGACTCACTGTTCACTTTCAAGTCTTTAATTACTATACTCTTTTTTCTCTTTCTTCTCTGCTCTCCTTCCATTCTCCTCTCGACCTGCGATAATCTCCTACATAGCATTTCGTTCACTTCATTTACTAATATCTCACCTTCTTTTGTTATTTCACTAACCCTTATCTCAGAGTTTCTTTCCGCATCCCTTACCCCCAGTTTGCTCAACCTATCTTCTAAAATCTTCATTTCCTTCATTCTATTTTCCACCCTTTTCTTCTGCTGATCTTCTCTGTCTTCTAGTTTTTTCCAGACTCTCTTTTTATTCTTTCCATGCTCGGTCCCACTCATCCCATTTCTCTCTAACTTTTCTCAATTCCTCCTTCAGCTCCCCTTCTTGTAACTTTATCTCCTTCAGATCCCTACGCACCTTCTTTCTAAGTCCTTCAAACGTTGCTTCTATGCTCTGAAACATAGAAGCATCTCTTCCTGAAGTTTTCCTCTTTAATTTTGTCTTCTTACTCGAGTTTCCCCCCTCTACCTCTTCATTCTCAACCTCCCTTCTTCTTCTTTCCTCTGACACTTCTTCCATTGCCTCATTTACTTCACCCGGTACTAATATTGTTTCTATCTTCCCTATCTGTCTCTATAACCTTCTCTTCTTCTCTAACCTTTCTTTCTTCCTCTCCTAACAGTCCTTTGAACACTTCTTCCATTCAATAATTTTTGTATCCTCATTCACTCTCTTCCTTCTTCCTTTTTCCCTATATATTGAATATCTAAAAATTTGGGATAATTTTTGCTGTTTTTTTTTGCAAACTGTTAACAAAATATAAGCATCAACAATCAAAATGTGAATGCCAGCTGGGAGCCTTCTGATTCAAAATGTAATGTCCTTCAAAAATAAATTCTTAAAATGACTGTAATTACCATTTTCCAATTTCACACTCTCGAATAGGAAATAAAAGTAAAATAAACCAATCTTATTTAGTAAAGCATCTGGCAGTCCTAACAACCACAAAACAAGGAAGGTGAAGAAAAAACAATTAAAACCATCCTTTCAAAGTGGCCGATAACCCAAGAACTCATGGGGGGCGAAAAAGAAAAATTGACCGTGTAAAATTGAACCGCCAGCTTCAGTTTTCAGAACAGCTGTTTGGCTGGTTGGATTCGGTATTATATTTAATCGCTTCTCTTTTACGGACGTGAGGGCCTCTATTCCTACTAAAATTGGTTACATGAGTGCCCTAAGCATCTTTTTCTAACTAAGCTTTATCGCTAAAGCTAGAGTCCGTCTGGTTGTGTGGAATACTTCCTTTTTCTTCTGTCTGACTTTCTAACCTATTCCTAAGCACTTCCGCATTAATCTTATAACCTTATACACTTTAACCCTCTCCTTTTTTCAATGGAGAAATCACTTACCCCATCCTCCATTCTTTAGGCTGTCCTTCTCCTCTTTATACTTGGTTACAGACTCTTGATTTCTCTTCTCCTACTCTCCCCCGCCCCCTTCCATACTTCAGAGCCTCATTCTTTAGGCCATCTTTCCCTGTCACTTCATTTCTCTTCAACTTTTCTACTGCTCTTTTCCTTCTTTCTTTATTACCTTCTTCTCTCAATCCCGAACCTTACGTATTGCGTCCATTCACTCATTTTTATATCATCATTTACTACCATCCTTCTTCCTCGTGTCGTATTCATTACCTCTTACACCTTTTCTACCTTTTCTGCGTTCTCCACCTCCTCCATATGTGACACCATTCACTTCAAACTCATTTTACATGAGATTCGACGTTTGGTCCTTAGGTTCCTCCTCTCATGTCAACTCACATATATCTTTCCCCTCCTTTTTGATTTTTTTTCTTCCAGCATTCCCTCATTCTCTCGTGTTTTTCTATTATACTCCCTTTCGTCAATCTCTACTCTCCTCTATTCTCCTACACTATCTTTTATTTTCTCTTTACTTTCCTCGCACTCTCCATCCCATCATCTTTTTCTTTCTCATTCTTCTCCTTTTTTGGTCTTAACTCATCTTTCATTCTAGCAATTACCTCCTTCGTTCATTCTATTATCTCGTCTTCTCCTCGCTCTTCTATACCTTTTAAATTCTCCTTCTCCATTTTTCCTCCTGATCCTTTCAACTGTTCTCCTCCCAAGCGCCCCATGTTTACCTTTCTCACCTTCCTTTCTCCCTTCTTTCCCTTATATAATATGACAGACTTTCAATACTCCTTTTTCTTCGTCCCAGATCCTCATCTCTCCCTTTTCCCATAACCTGTCCCTCCCTATTAACACCCTGCTATCTTTCCTTTTCTTCCTTCTATGCGCTCCGCCCCATCAATCATTTTCTTCTCCTTTCCTACCAGGTCATACTTTTTTTCGAATCTCTCTGTTCTTCGTTCCAACATTTTCTTTTTTCCGATCATTTCAAATCTCCTAATACCTCCCATTCTCTCCACTCTCTCCACCCTCACGTTTGCTTATGTGTCAGTAATTACTTTCCTTAACTTCTCTCTCCTTTTCCGCTCTCTCTTCCAATATCTTCATCTCCTTCTCCATACTTCCCTCCTGATCTTCCTGTGTAAAATGTCAGCAAAACATTCAATTTTCTCATCAAAAGAAATTATTTGAAACCAGGACCTCTCGTTATCTAGACGAGTGCTCTCCCAACTGAGCTACGGAAAGTTGTCACAGAAAGTTGTCTTTAATTTATAAATTTCCGTCTTGTCCTAATGACGTTGCTCAATTTTAAAATATAAAGCTTTGTTGTTGAAACCAAATTGTTGGATTCTCATGCCATGAAAAGGAATTAGTTTCAGTCGCAACAAAATAGTTCAATTTTGACCAAGTAGGTATTGTATTCACACAGTCGCACAAAAGAAAGTTTTTCGACGTGGGGATGAGACCATGTTTTTTAAATGTTTTTTGGTCGCTGAAACCAAATCCGGAATATATTCTACTCCACCACGTGAGGTTTTCGACATAACCTTAAAGAGTATTCGCAGTCACCCCGAAATCAAAAGTAATGCTGGCCTCAGTGCCGAACCATATTTTTTGTTTTTTTGGGTCGCTGAAACCGAATTCGAAGATTATTTTACCCCATCACGTCAGGTTCCCGACATAACCTCAAAATGTCTTCGAAGTCACACTAAAATGAAAAGTAATGCTGGCCTCAGAGCCGGACCATATTTTTTTGTTTTTTGGGTCGCTGAAACCGAATCTGAAGTTTATTCTACTCCACCACGTCAGGTTTTCAACATAACCTCAAAACGTCTTCGAAGTCACCCTAAAATGAAAAGTTATGCTGGCCTCAGTGCCGGACAATATCATATGATTTTCGGGTCGCTGAAACCAAATCCGAAGTTTATTCTACTCCACCACGTCAGGTTTTCGACATAACCTCAAAACGTCTTCGAAGTCCCCCTAAAATGAGAAGTTATGCTAGCCTCAGTGCCGGACCATATTTTTTTGTTTTTTGGGTCGCTGAAACCGAATCCGAAGTTTATATTTGACCAAATTTGTGAATTCTCAAGCCAAAAAAGCGAGAGTATTATAGGACAGTTGGAATTCCAACCAGAGAGAATCAATCCAATGTAAAATACAATTGCCTAATCAAAAACAAAATATATTTTTTGCAATAAAGAATTCAATCATATTCAAAAGGACGGTTTTTTGGAGTAAAAAATTATTAATTTACAAAACAGTAATGTTAAACATTTTTTTCTACAAAATTTTTGAAAGGAAGGAAGGGTGCAAGAAAAGAAGAAAGGAAGAAACAAAGAAAAAAAGGAAGAAATAGAGAAAGAAGAAGGAGGGAAGGAAGGAGGGTTGAAAGAAAGAAAGAGAGGAAGAAAGGAATAAAAGAAGAGAGAAATAAAGAAAGGACAAAAGAAAGGATGGAAGGAAGGAAGCAAGGGAGAAAGAAAGAAACGAAGAAGCAGTTGAGCATGGATGAATTTGATAATACCTTCCAATAAGGATGCATGCCACTATACAGTGCTGCATAACACTCTCAGTGGTGAGAGGAGGATAGAGATAAAGAGAACTAGCGATGGCAAGAAAGTAAGAAAAATAGAAGAAGCATAATGGGGTTAGAGAAGGGGAAGCCCGCACTTCCCCTGACATTCCTCAATACCACACATTACGCGTTACTCTGAACTTCCTCTCATTTGTGAGTTTACAGTGTTTACACCGTGCCGTGAAAAATTATCACTTCAAGAATTGGAAGGGGAGGAGGAAGAGAAAGAATGCATGTTTTCAGTGGGAGTGGGGAAAGAAGAGAATAGGTATGAGATTTTGAGGACGGAAAAGTTGTTGAATGGGAGAGAAGGTGAAATCGAAGAAGATTTGACGTGGTTGGAGAGGAAAGAACGTCGAAAATCAAGCAGAAGGCGTGGGCTGAGAGGAATAAAGGTAGTAAGGTCTGGTTAAAAGACGACGACGTGGAAGAATTAGGACAAGGTATCAAACAAGATCCAAATGAAAGGAAAAAAGGGAAGGGTAATGAAAATGCAGGTACCCAGATGTAGTTCACGAACAACAAGAAGACTCGGAATCAAGGGAGAAAGGGAAAGAGAAAGACGTGAGAATAGCGTTTCGGAATGTGTTAGGCTCGAAGAACAAGGACAAAGACAAAGGATTCTGGGGAGAAATACAAAAGTGGGATGTGATAATGATGAGCAGAACGTGGGGGAAGGAAAGGACGACATAATGGCATGAGGAAATAAAGTAGGAAAGAAGAGTTTCACTGTAGTTTCGTGTATAGGAGAAGGAGTAAAGAGGGAAGTTGGAGAGTGATAAAGAAATGGATAGAGTAAAAAGAGGAAGGGTTGGTGCTAATAGGAGGGGACTTGAATGCATGGACTAGGGAACAAGGAAGACTGGTGTGGGACAAAGGAAAGGAAATCCTCATGATGAATCCGGAACACGAAGAAACGGACAGGGAGGGCAGGAGACTTCTAGAACTGCCTAGTAGGGACTGAATTATTCCTTTGTACCGACAATACCAAGGGAGATGGAAATGGGGAGATAACGTTTACAGGTAGAGAAGATACCGTAGAGGATAATATTCTGGAAAAAGAAAGAATAAAGAATATGATGGTCAGAATGAAAGTAAAAAATGATTTTGCGATGTAGAGGATCCAAGCGCAGTAGAGGAAAGAAAGAAGAAGAGAAAGGAAGAATAAAAATGGACAGTTGAGGGAAGATGAGTTGAGCGAATTGAGAGAAAAAATGGAAAATCGGGAGGTAGGGAAGATGGGAGTAAAAAGAGTAGACACGTAGCTAGAAAGACTCAAAAGAGTGATTGATGAGGTGATGGAGGAGGTAAAACCGATTGGAGATAGAGAGGGTAGTGGAATTAGGAATGTAGGGAAAGTGAAGACAGGCTAAAGAAGAGTGTCAAAAAATGTGGAAAAGGGAATTTAGAGGAAAGAGGATCTCATAGAAGAAAACGAGCTTACGAAAGAATGTTGAGCGGAAAAAGACAAGAGGAAAAGGTAAGATACATGGTAGGAGTCGAGAGAGCAGTAAAAGAAGGGAGGGTATGGGGAGTTATAAGCAGGGAAAGACCAGGCAGGAAGGTTATAAATAAGGAAATCGGAATGAACGAATGGACGGAATATTTCAAGACTTTGTTCGGGGGCGTAGATTATAGGGTAAAGGGTGAAGGAAGAAAGAAGGTTACAGAAGATGAGAATAGTAGGGATGAGATTAGTCTGAAAGAGGTTAATGGCGTAATCATTACACTGAAAAGAAACAAAGCAATAGGTGGAGATGGTCTAAAGAACGAGAAAAAATGAGAAATAGAGAAAAAAATGGTCTAGAGGTATTGAAATATGTCGGGAAGGAGGTGGAAGGAGTGAAAGAAGAGATGTTGAAAATTCGCAACAAGGTCTAAAGAGACGAAGAGGAGTAGAGGTGTATCAAACACATATCATTAGGCTATAAAACTCATACTGATGTTCTTAGGAATACACTAGAAAGATAAGTAGAATGGAAGGGAAGTATACCACATAACCAAACTGGCTTCAGAAAAGGTATGGGAAACATAGATAACATTTATGTGCTCAACTATCTGATAAATAAGAATGATAGTCAGAAGAAAGGAAACTAGTTGCACTTTTGGTGGATTGAAAAGCAGCATTCGACTCTGTGAGTAGGAGGGGGCTATTGAAGTCTATGGAAGAGAAAGGAGTGCATGGAAGGTTGATAGAGACTATAAAAGAATAATTTGTAGAGACGAAGACAAGGGTGAAGATAGGAGAAAATAAGAATTTCCTTTTTTTTTAACTCAATTGATCGAAGAAAAAACATAGTTTTTTTGGGTTGCCTTCCGTTATAAGACAATGGATATATTACTTTCTTAGTGCGGCGTAAAAAATAGCCGAAAAATGGTAACGCATTTTATAAATGGCCCCTAATGCGTGTTAGTGGCACGTGTAGAAACAGAAAATTTTATTCTCGGCATTCACATTTCACACGCGATAGGCCTGGACCAGAACAGACCGGACCAGATCGAGGATTATTTCCTCCTGATCCTGGATCAGGAAACGCGTGGCTACAACTACATCTGCGAGATTAAAGGTCCCTAAGAAGTCACGCGGCTCCTGAAGTAATGAATACAGCCATGTGAAATTTGAAATGGGTTTGATCGATCGTCAAGCCCAGGTATTCTGTGAAAAGGACGAAATGATGAATGGGAACAAAAATGGGGCATTGTTTAATCATTTCTGTTTTGATTTTGGCGTTTTCGTATTTCATTCCTCATTTAATTGATAAATTTGAGCAGATTTCGGAAATCGCAAGAAAATTTTATGCGGTATCATAGAATTTTGAAAGATTCCGTGGGATTTAAAAAAAATTTGGAGGAATTGGAAGGGTTCTTTTGGAAAACTTTTTAGGATATTTTACAGATTTTCAGGAATTATATAGCCTCATTTTCATTCTCTCGAACCTGGAATCTTCCAGTCTATAATAAAACTGAACTTGGAACTTTATGTACTTCATTTTCCTGAACTTTAAATATTCGAAACTTCATTTTCCTGGACTTGAAATATTCCAAACATCATTTCCCTGTACTTGAAATATTCCAAACTTCGTTTTCATACCCTTGAAACATTCCAAACTTCATTTTCCTCAACTTGAAATATTCCAAACTTCATTTTCCTAAACTTGAAATATTCCAAACTTCACTTTCCTAAACTTGAAATATATCAAACTCTCCCTTCTTAGGCTTAAGACATCTCAAACTTTACTTCTATCAACTTCAAATATTACCAAATTCATTGTCCTGAACGGGAATGTAATTTCCCCGAACAAGAAAACTTTCCAAATCCATTTCCCTGATATTCAATTCTGTAGGACCTGGGTTATTATTTATTCAAATATTGATAAGACCAAGTAGACAAAAAACATTAACATCATAACAAAAATAGACATGCCTGGTCGAAAACCGTAACATCAAACTTAAAAATTATAATCATGTTAGAATGAACCCTACAAGTATAACAATTTCGTCGAAATTGGCTTGTAGGGGGTTAAGAAAAATGATTCTTGAACTCTCCGTAGCTTAGTGGGTTAGAGCATCAGACCGGAAATCTCTAGGACCTAGGTTCGAATCCCAGCGGAGCTAAAGAGTTATTTTTCCACAACTTTGAAGAACAATATTCAAATAATTATTATTTAAATATTGATAAGACCAAGTAGACAAAAATATTAACATCATAATGAAAATTCCGTACTACATTTTTCCTGCTTTCAATTTTTCAAACTTCATTCCTCTAAACATCCACTATTCTAAAATTCAATTATTCTCTATCTGAAATTTCCAAACTCTAATTTTTTGAACTTTGAAGTTTCTCAACTTAACTTTCCTAAACTTGAAATACCAAACTTGATCATCAAGACCCTAGATGAAAGCTCCCAAACTACATTTCTTCATCTCTTCAAACTTCCTTTTAACTTTCAATGTTGTAACTTCCATTTTTCAAAACATGCAATGTTTTTAACCGCCTGAAAGTTGACGTCCTTCATTTCTCTGAACTTGAAATATTCCAAACTTCATTTTTCCTAAGTCAAAATTTGATTATCTTCATTTTCCTGAACTTTATATATTGTGATATATAATTTCCCTATTCATGAAAGATTCCAAACTTAATTTTTCAAAACTTCACCTTTCGCGAATGTAATTTTCCTGAAATTGAAAACTTTCCGAATCCATTCCCCTAACATGCAATCATTCCACACTTTTTTGGCAGCTTTCAATCTTTCAAACTTCATTCTCCTGAACCTGGAATTTTCCAGTCTCTAATAAAACTGAACCTGAAAATATACGGACTTTATTTCCCTGAACTTGAAATATTCCAAACTTCATTTTCTCGAACTTAAAATGAATCAACTTTCTCTTCCTAGGCTCAAGATATCTCAAGCTCTACTTATCTCAATTTTAAATATTCCAAACTTCATTGTCCTGAACTCAAAATTTAAGGATCTTCATTTTTCTGAACTTCAAATACTGTGATATTCAATTTTCCTGTACATAAAAGATTACAAATCTAATTTTTCAGAACTTAAACCGTTGCGAACGTAATTTTTCTGAACTCGAAAACTTTCCAAATCCATTCCCCTGATATTTAATCATTCCGCACTTCACTTTTTCTACTTTAATTTTTTCAAACTTCATTCTCCTGCACCTAGAATTTTCCAGTCTCTAATAAAATTGAACTTAAGACTTTATGAACTTCATTTCCCGCAACTTGAAATATTCCAATATTCATTTTCTCTAACTTAAAATGAATCAGCTTTCTGTTCTTAGACTTGAGATATCTCTCTGATATCTCTGATCTTCATTTTTCTGAAATGTGAATATTGTGATATTTGATTATCCTATGCATGAAAGCTTCCAAACTTAATTTTTCAGAACTTTAGCACTTGCGAATTTTAATTGCTTGTAACTTAACGCCTTTCATTTCCCTGAACTTTGAATATTCCAAACTTCACTTTCTCGAACTCAAGATGAATCAACTTTCTCTCCTTATGTTCAAGATATCTCCAGCTCTAGTTATCTCAACTTCAAATATTCCAGGACTCGACATCTTTGAAACTTCATTTTCCTCAACTTGACAGATTTAAAGCTCCATTATCCTGAATCTTGAATCTTCCTTTCTCTAATAAGACTAAACTCGAACCTTTACGTGCTTCATTTTCCTAAACTCCAAATATTCCAACCATCATTTTCCCGAACACAAAATATATCGAACCCTCTCTTCCTGAGCCTTATATATTTCAAGCCTTTTTTCTATGAACTTTAAATATTCCGAACTTCATTATCTTGAACTTGGAATATTCTGATCTTCATTTTTCTGGAATGCGAATATTGTGATATTTAATTTTCCTATGTATGAAAGCTTCCAAACTTAATTTTTCAAAACTTCAGCACTTGCGAATTTTAATTGATTGAAAGTTAACGTACTTCATTTCCCTGAACTTGAAATATTCCAAACTTCATTTTCTCGAACTAAAAATGAATCAACTTTCTCTTCCTATGTTCAGGATATCTCCAGCCCTAGTTCTCTCAACCTCAAATATTCCGAACTTCATGGTCCTGAACTCAAAATTTAAGGGTCTTCATTTCCCTGAACTTTGAACATTGTGATGTTAAATTTTCCTATGCATGAAATATTTCAGAACTTCAACACTGGCGAATGTAATTTCCCCGAACTAGCAAACCTGCCGAATCCATTTCCCTGATATTCAAATATTCCCCACTTTATTTTTCCTACTTTCAATTTTCAAACTTTATTTCCCTGAACATCCAGCATTCTAAAATACAATGATTTTCCACCTGAAGCTTCCAAACCCCAATCTTTTGAACTTTGACAGTTCTGAACCCAATTTTCCTGAATTGGAAATACCATACCTAATTATCAAGACCCTAAGAGATCTTAAACTTCATCCATCCCACCGTCCTCTTTTTTGGAATGTTCTACCTTCCATTCTTGTCCAAGTAGGTAATAAAAGCTTTCGAATTTCATCTTCCTGAAATTTAAACGTCAGGAAATTCATCTCCCCGGATTTGGAATATTCCAATCTTTCTTTTCCTGGACTTGAGGTATCCCAAACCTAATTCTCCTTGCCGAGAAATATTCCGTACTTCATTTTCCTCAACCTTAACATACTTCTAGCTTTAGTTATCTGAATCTGGAATATTTATATCTGAATTTATACTGAATTTGGGAGCTTTTCAACTTCATTTCTCTGTGATTGAAATATTGAATACTTGATTTTTCCGAACTTGAAATATTGAAAAATTTCTTTTCCTGAACATCAAGATTCTAAAACATAATTTGTCTGAACCTCATAGCTCACACACTTTTATTTCCTTAACTTTGAATTCCACAAACTTCATTCTCCTGGAATTCAATCATTCCAAACTTCATTTGCCTGAACTTCAGATATACATCAAACTTTGTATTCCTGAACTTGAACTTGAACTTGAAGTGGAGATATTCCAAGCAACCACACTGAATTAATCTTCCAAACATCCTGAATTCTAAACTTCTTGAATTTATACAAGAGAAGTAATTTTCGTTTTGTTTCTAATTTCGAAAATTTTATCCAAAAAAAATTCTTCCAAAATTCAGAAAAACTTTTTTTCTTCCACAATTTAAGAACTGGTGAAGAGTCGATTGAGCAATATGATCGTTCCCATTGAAATTGCATTATAGTTGTCGAACCTGGATCAATATAACATAACGGCATGGATCGTGGGAAGAATGGCTTTTGAGCCAGAACTGGGCCAACTGGGCTGCATTTCTCTGAAAGCAATAATTCACTTCTAACTTCCTCAGCATCTGTGATCGCGCTTATATTGGGTCCAATGGTCCGAAGGTTTGTAGGTCGTAGGATATCCCGTCGGTGTTTCCACTTTTCCTTTTTTGACTTTCCCAATTGGCCTCGGGGGCAGGGCACTGGCTCTGACTTCCAGATGTCACACGTCGTAATTCCAGTAGAAAACGAGAAACCGCACCTTTGATCCTTTGCCCTGTAGCGACACTAAATAATCGGCAGGAAGAACGAGAACCGTTTGATTTAAATACCCTCCAAATCTGAGTTTTAACTCTGGAAAAATAATCCATTTTCTTTGAACAAGATGTATTCTAAACTTGGAAGTTTCAAACTCTATTTTCGTGGACTTGAAGTATTCTGAAGTTTAGCTTCCTGAACTTTCTATATTTGAAAATTTAATTTTCCTGAACCGGGGAGCTTCCGAACTTCACATATTTGGGTTTTAAATCTTCCAAACTTCATTCTCTGATGGTCAAATATTCAAAACTTCATTCTATAAAATTCAAATATTCCAAACTTCATTCTTTGATATTCAGGTATTCTAAACTTCACTTTATAAAATTCAAATATTCCAAACTTCATTGTATGAAATTCAAGTATTCCAAACTTCACTCTATAAAATTCAAATACTCTAAACTTTATGCTATGAAGTTTAAAACTTCCAAACTTCATTCTATGAAATTCAAATATTAAAAACTTCATTCTATGTAATCCAAATATCCTAAACTTCATTCTATGAAATTCAAATATCCTTAACTTCATTCTATGAAATTCAAATATCCTAAAATTCATTCTATGAAATTCAAATATTCCAAACTTCATTCTATGAAATTCAAGTATTCCAAACTTCACTCTATAAAATTCAAATACTCTAAACTTTATTCTATGAAATTCCAAAATTCCAAACTTCATTCTATGAAATTCAAATATTCCAAACTTCATTCTATGTAATCTAAATATCCTGAACTTCATTCTATGAAATTCAAATATTCCAAACTCCATTCTATGGAATTCAAATATTCCAAACTCCACTCTATAAAATTCAAATATTCCAAACTTCATTCTATGGAATTCAAATATTTCAAACTTCACGCTATAAAATTCAAATACTCTAAACTTTATTCTATGAAATTCAAAAATTCCAAACTTCATTCTATGAAATTCAAATATTCCAAACTCCATTCTATGGAATTCAAATATTCCAAACTTCACTCTATAAAATTCAAATATTCCAAACTTCATTCTATTAAATTCAAATAATCCAAACTTCATTCTCTGATAGTCAAATATTCCAAACTTCATTATATGGAATTCAAATATCCAAAACTTCATTCTATGAAATCCAAATATTCCAAACATCATTCTTTGGGATTCAAATATCATAAACATCACTCTATAAAATTCAAATATTCCAAACTTCATTCTATGAAATTCAAGTATTCCAAACTTCATTCTATGATAGTCAAATATTCCAAACTTCAGTCTATTAAATTCAAATAATCCAAACTTTATTCTCTGATAGTCAAATATTCCAAACTTCATTATATAGAATTCAAATTTCCAAACTTCATTCTATAAAATTTAAATATTCAAAACTTCATTCTATGGAATTTAAATTTTCCAAACTTCATTCTATGGAATTCAAATATTCCAAACTTCATTCTATGGAATTCAAGTATCTCAAACTTCATTCTATAAAATTAAAAGATTCCATACTTCATTCTATGAAATTCAAATATTCCAAACTTCATTCTATGGAATTCAAATATTCCAAACTTTACTCTATAAAATTCAAATACTCTAAACTTTATTCTATGAAATTCAAAAATTCCAAACTTCACTCTATAAAATTCAAATATTCCAAACTTCATTCTATGTAATCCAAATATCCTAAACTTCATTTTATGAAATTCAAATATCCTAAACTTCATTCTATGAAATTCAAATATTCCAAACTCCATTCTATAAAATTCAAATATTCCAAATTTCATTCTATTAAATTCAAATAATCCAAACTTAATTCTCTGATAGTCAAATATTCCAAACTTCATTATATGGAATTCAAATATCCAAAACTTCATCCGTTAAAATTAAAAAATTCCAAACTTCATTCTTTGAAATTCAAATATTCTAAACTTCACTTTATAAAATTCAAATATTCCAAACTTCATTCTATGAAATTCAAGTATTCCCAACTTCATTCTATGATAGTCAAATATTCCAAACTTCACTCTATAAAATTCAAATCTTCCAAACTTCATTCTATTAAATTCAAATAAACCAAACTTAATTCTCTGATAGTCAAATATTCCAAACTTCACTCTATAAAATTCAAATATTCCAAACTTCATTATTTCATTAAAGTCAAATATTGCAAACTTCATTCTATGGAATTCAAATATTCCAAACTTCATTTTTCTGGACTGAAGATTTTCTAACCTGAACCTAACATTCCTGAACTTGAAATATTTCAGACATCATTATCCTGAACATTCGGTACTCTAATGTTGGAATTCATGGACTCAAATAGATTCCAACTCTGATCCGAGCTCTGATCACCCTGGACTTAAACTATTTCAAAATTCATTCTTCTGGAATTACACATGCCGGAATTCAGTACCCTGAACTTCAAAAATTCAAAACTCCATTTTCTTGAACTTCAGAGCTCTTAAACTTCAATTTCCTCAACTTGATATATCCCGAACTTCACAATTCTGAACTTAAAATATGAAAAACTTCAATGTTTAAGCTTCATTTCCTCCATCTTGAAGTATTCAAAGCACCATTTTCCTAAACCCAAAAGCTATCCAGTTCACCTCCATGGAGCTAAAGCATTCTATACTTTATACACTTCAAATTGAAATAATTCAATCTTCACTTCTTTTGAAATTGAATGTTTCTACCTTTTATTTTCCTGAAATCTCAGTTAATAAATCTTTATTTCAAAGAGCTTCGTATGTTCCAAACTCCGATTTCCTAAACTTGAGATAGCTCAACTTCACTATTCTGAACTTCAAACATCGCAAACTTCATTGTTTTGAAATCCAAATATTATCGGAAAATGTTTGCAGCTAATTAAACTCATCCTAAAATATTCAAAACTTTACTCTTCTGAACATTTGAAGATCTAACATTGGATAACCCTAATTTTAGAAGTTTTCAAATTTCAATTTCCTGAACTTGAGATATTACAAACTTCATTGTTTTGAAATCCAACTATTATCGAAAAAATTTCGCAGCTCTAACTAGAATGATCTTCACATATTCATAACTTCACTCTCTTGAACATTTGGAGATCTGAAATTCAATTTTCCTAAATCTAGAAGTTTTCAAACTTAAATTTCCTGAACTTGAAATATTACAAATTTCATTATTTTGTAATCCAAATATTATCGGAAAATGCTTGCAGCTCTAACTAAACTGATCTTTAACTATTTATAACTTCACTCTCCTGAACATCTGAAGATCAAACATTCGATTTTGAAATCAAAAGATTATCGAAAAAT
>WSXT02209780.1:0-14222 GCA_011762715.2 Neuroterus valhalla
ACTTTTGGCCAGCTTTTCGGGATTCTGGCCCACTGTGCGGTGCTGCAGGAGATGAAAGAGTTCGTGTACCTGGGGTTCCTATTTCGGAGGAATAGAGGAGTGAATGGGCATATAAAGGAGAGGGTAAGGAGGGCAAATGTTGTGATGAGGCATATGTGGGGATTAGGAAAGATGTTGTTTGCAGATGACTTCGAAAGGAGAATGAAGCTGTTTGACTCCCTGGTTATGAGCGTGCTGCTGTATGGAGTAGAGGTGTGGGTTCAGGAAAGGTACATCAGATGGATACTGAGGTTGGATAGAAGTACACCTAGTTGTACACAAACTAGATGGGCGCTACATCAGATGGACACTGGGGTTGGATAGAAATACACCTAGTTGTACACAAAAAAAATCGGAAACCTTGAGGTGAATAGGGTTTAGGAAAGGTATATCAGATGGGCACTGGGGTTGGATAGAAGTATACCTAGTTGTATTGTGAGAAGGGATACAGAGAAAACGAGTTTAGGGATTTCGACAGGTAGCAGGGCGCGTAAGTATGAGAAGGAATGGAATGGAAGAAAAGGGAAGTAGGTTGGTGAAGTATATAAGGAATATAGGTGGATCACGACAATGGAGAGAGCGCGATGTTTGTGTGAGGAAGGAGAGAAAGGAAGCCAGGAAATAATAGCGAGAATGAGATGTGGAAGCATGGAGAGCGCTAACAGGTTCTGGCTTCCACAGGAAAAGAGGATGTGCGAGTTGTGTGGAAAGAGGTTCGCAAAGGTGGAACACTGGTTAGAACAATGCGGGGAGTTAGAGAGGAGTGGAATTAGCATGGAATTAATACTGCATGAAAAAGGGGAGAAAAGGGCGATTGCATGGGCGAAGAGGGTGTTGGGCAAGATGATGGAGAAGAGAAGGAAGGAGGAGGAGCAATAGAGATAGTTAAGTAAGAAGGAGAAGAAGTAGATGTAAGAAAGATGTAAATAATGTTAATAGTAGATAAAGAATAGCAAAGAAGGCATAGAAGATGAGAAATTGGTAGGAACTGCGGAGGCAGAGTTTGGCAATGCGAGTCTGGCGAATTGAAGGGAAATGCGTGCGAGGCGAAGCGAGGAAGGCAAGACAATGAGAGCGAGCGGTCATAGTAATAAGGTATGGATGGTTGATATTGTATAAAGTGTGGAAGGATGGTAGATTCAAGTATTTGATGTAAAAATTTTTGTAAAACATGGTGGTGTAAGCAAGTCAATTTTTTTAGGCCAATAGGCTGAAGGATAAATGTTTATCTATCTATAACCCTAAGCCAAGTCTTAAGTTATAAAAATCTTACTACCTTCGATCAAAACTAAATAGTCATCTAAATCTGGAAGAGGGTTATGCATTCTAATCGTTCATTGATTCAATTTACGAAAATCTACATTAGGTCGCAGATACCCATTTTTTATGAAATAGCAGCACAGGGCCAGCATACGGGAATCGGGCATAATATTATAGCTTATTATAGCCATCAATTATTTTATTGGTGATAAATCAGAACGCCGAAAATCTCTAGGTTTGTCATTTGATCTTCTCAGATGGTGTCTTCCTTCGTCTCTTATAGTCTATCTTCCCCTTCTTTCCCCCAGAACAGTTTCACGCGTTACACTTGTTGCACTCGTTTTGACCCTTCCATGATGGATTACAAATTTGGGGCATTTGCTGCTATATGCTTATTCTGGACCCCTCACGATTTTGTTTATGAAAAGCTTTGAAATCACCAACTGAGAAGCCGCCTGACGCATTTTCCCCGTCCATGATACTGTAGTGATCAAGTTCACAGAAGAACTCAAGATTTTCCAGAGCACAACGTGGTAGACGTCATTTCGAGAAAACGCACTACACGAATAATCAACTCCGCGTTTCGCGATAAACATTACGTCCACGCGAATACGTATACTGAGCGTATGACACCTAGATAAAAAATCGAAGTATTAATTTCACTTTTGATGTGGAATCGCTCAAACCTAGTCTCAGTTCTAGTCGTTGTAATTAATATTCCTATAGTCAAGGAGGGGCAGAATTCGTCCTAAAGAAATCGTCACTGCATTTGGATTGAAGACTTAGAGAATAGAAGCAATATCACATACTTCCACGAATACACATTGATTGAATAGTAAATCGCTCAAGAATAACGCCTGTTAGAAAGTAACACTTAATATACCTCGCACGACCGCACAACGCTCAGCACGACGCCACGACGCTTGTCCATCGCACTCCCGATCGTCGCTCGAATTCGCACGTCGATCCTTTTATACGCACTCTATTGCACTGATTGGCGCGATTATTCAATTGACATTTCAAATTCACATTCACTACGCTATTTTTGGCAACATTCGTTTCAAAATATTTTTTCATGCTTACCTGTTTAACAACTACTCGGTATATATGAGCGTAAAAGGCAGCAATGAGTAATGCCGGAAATATTATTGTGGCAAAGTACAGGAAAACTAAATAATCATAATCCATGACTTTCGTGAATATGCACGTATCGTCATCTTTCTTTCCTGCATTCCATCCAAAAAGCGGCAAGAATCCAACCATACTCCCAGCTACCCAGCAAATACATATTATTCCTGAAAAACGTTATGAATATATATCATTTAAATACACTTTCAATCGCAGAACAGAAAATGACCAGTATATTTTTTGACAAAGTCTGAGCTGAGACATTTACGCATACTCCGATGTAGCGTAAATATGCCATTTTTGGTAACTCCCAGCACAAAGTATGGCGACAGAAAAGTTTAAATCTTTGTAAATCCATTTGCATACGTTCACAGCCAGGTGTAGAAAATTTGAAAGCCCGCAGTATCAAACCCAGTGAGTACATTATGCTATAAAAGAGCGGGAGGAGATTTTCAATTAGTATCAGTTTGCTGCGAGTACGAAGCGAGGACTTCAATCACACTAGGAAAAAATCGGCTTCCTTCTATATGTAGCATACAATACTTCTTTTATATCACTCTTACCTCAAAATCACAACTTTGACATGATTTTTTCATCTCTCGTGATATAAAATACTGTTCCACATGTGTGTGAGAGGTGATTGTTATCTCATGAGACTTTTGTCACTCACTTTGCTCGTGCAAAAAATGTCTCATACGCTAAATAATAGTCAACGCTCACACACGTTCCGAAATGTACTATTTTGACTCCATTAAATTGCAATATTCACTTGCGTGCAATAGCGAATCCGGAACTGAGTACTTCTAATCAGTGATTAGTAGACTTGTCCTGTTGGCTACGCAGGCGCAAGGCTGCTGCATTACTCCCTCTCACAGCTCTATCCGCTGTGTGACTTGAAGAGCGGGCACCGCTGATAGGCAAGGATTGGCATGGCATTTATTGTATTATGCGAAATATCAAGGACATATAGGAAGCAGCACAAAGTTCGAATGTAAAGAAAATTAGAGGTTTAGTATCAGTAGAAGGATTTTAAAGAAGTGTGCTAAAAATGAGGGCTTCAAAGAAAAAGTTAAGAAAATTGATCACGCCCTGCTTAAAACTTCGGACAAATTTCGGATTCCGGAATGAGTCCGAATTTGTCCGGAACGTGACCCAGTTTTTGTCCTCTGTATTCTATCCGAAAGGGTCCGAAATTCGTCCAACGGAAGGAGCACGAAAGTAAATCTGGTTGTCATCCGGTAGAATCCGAAAGTTATCCGGTGTGTTGGATTCAATCAATCCGTAAAGAATCCGTTTGAGTCCGCTTTTTGTACGGTATAATGGATGGTATTAATCCGAATTGTGTCCAGTCGAGTCCGTTTTTTGGACTGTCTTCCGGATGTGATTAATCCAGCTTGTGTCCGGTCGAATCCATGTTTTGTACGGTCTGGAGAGTTTGATCAATCATAGCATAGAAATTTGGTCACATAATACGTTAAAACCCATATTACAGCTTAGAATAATGCTTTATGATTTGCACTGAGAAACCTTGTCCTACAGTCCGAATAGAAAAAAAAAGAAACTCACATATGATATCGAACTCGAAACCGAATATATGCACTATATAGTATTATACATTAAACATAATTTCATAATAAATTACATTCGGAATTGACAACATTTGAAATTATATATTTGTTTACTCTGAAAACATATTATATTAATCAATTACAAGCTGAAACAGAAAAATCGGGTTAGTAGAAAACGAAACTGGCGGGAATCGAACACGCGTCTTCGGGGCAGCAATCGGGCGATGTTCCATTTATCTACAGAACATTATGAGAGATGGGAATGAAAACATCCATATGACATAAATCATAGGAAGTTCATTGGCTCCAATTAATTTAATCCTTCATTTCTCAACATATAGGTTTTTCTTTTTATTCCAATCATCAATATCATCATCAATTACAACTCAAAGCCACGGATCAATTTCGGATTGGACCGGACTATTTACGGAGTCGATGTTTTTGAACTTTCCGTTTTTGGCTTTAACAACAATAATTTCAAGTTCTTAATTCTGGACTGATTTCAGATAGAGCTAGATTATTTCTGGATTCGATGTTTTCGAACGGACAGATTTCAGATTTAATCGGACCACTTTCCGTTTTCTCTCTAACAAAAATAATCTCAGGTTCTGATTCCGGAACGATTTCGGATAGAGCCAGACTATTTCCGGAGTAGATGTTCATGACCAGAAAGATTTCGGATTTATTCAGACCACTCTCCATTTTCACTTTAACAAGGATAATTTCAGGTTCTGAATTTTGGACCGATTTCGGATAGAGCCGGACCAATTTCGGAGTTTATATTTTCGAACGGACAGATTTCGGATTTAATCGGATCACTTTCCGTTTTTTACCCTAACAATAGAAATCTCAGGTTCTGGATTCCGGAACGATTTCGGATAGAGCCGGACTGTTTCCGGAGTCTATGTTTTCGAACGGACAAATTTCGGATTTGATCGCACCAGTTTCCGTATTCACTTTAACAGAAATAATCTCAGGTTCTAAATTCCGGACCGATTTCGGATAGAGCCATACTATTTGCGGAGTTGATGTTATTGATCAGACAGATTTCGGATTTAATTGGAGCACTTTTCATTTTCACTTTAACAAGAATAATTTCAGGTTCTGAATCTCGTACCCATTTCGGATAATGCGGATTCTTTCCGGAGTTGAACTTTATTGTCCGGACAGACTTCAGACTCAGCCAGACAAATTCCAGATTCGTTTCGTACAGTTTTCGGATTAGATTGGGCATGTTTCGGAAACAATTCTTTAATCGGATCGATTTCGGATGAGTTCGGATCAATTCCGGAATCCGGAATTTTTAGAAGGGACACGACTTACGCTGCGGGTTCGCCTACTGCGTGGGGGGAACTGAGTGAGACAAGTCAATCAAATTCATTTCAGTGAAAGCGTCACCGCTCTTCCAGTTCACACATGCGTCTTGAAGTTTGATTCCAAAAATCATACAGTTAAAATTTTTATTGACAATGATGGTTCAAATTTTAATGAACACTATTCAAATAATTATATTTAACCCTTCGAAAAGTAGAATGTTGCCTTGATCATTAGGATTAAATAAGAATCATAACTTTTCCCTGGAGAATCAGGCAAAAACTGAAACTATAAAAAACTAGGTACTGCTGAATAAACAATTTTGAACTAATCAATTTTTTCTGAAGAACGCTTAGAGCTTTTAGCCTCGCATATTGTGAATCCGCGTGAATCTCGACCAAACTATTGTCGCACAAATTTTTGGGTCCTCATCGAATTGGGTCGGGTTCCAGCATACCACCCGGACCAAAACTCGAAAGCTCGATATAAAATCCCAAATCAGCCTATAGAAATAGAGAAATTACAATTCGACTATAAATTTTTGCTACAGTAGTTTTGATGTTAACAATATAATTGAAAAAGGTGACACAGAAGATAGAAATGTTCAATTGGAAAAGATATACTTGATGAATTGGAAAAAATATCCCAGTAGGCAAAAAATTTGACGTCTTTACGAGTTGCTTATGATATTTTTAGAACGCAGCAAATATGTCATACATCCTTTTCGTGAAGTTCTCTTTGAGATAGCTTTGAGACATTGATGTCTTTACGCCATCTCTACGACTCGGACATTCAACGTCCTGAGACGTCGTAAAAATGTCGTGAAGATATTTAAAGGGGGTCTTTTGCCCTCCAAAAAAAGAAAAATCTATTCTTTTTACTTCATTTAAATCTACTACTATCTAAGAAAACATGACAGAAAGGGTTTTCTGAAAATCACATCCCTTCCCATTTTTCTGGGAACAGAAAGGTCCCCGTCTCCGGCCGTTTCCGAGAACGCGAGCGCGCTTACTCGAAAAAATTCTCGACATGTAGTGAACATGTGTGAGTATGTGTGTGAATAGTTCATCAGTTTTTTTTTTCATTAAAAATTGACGGACAGAAGGGACGACAGGAAGATCAGATTAGAACGATTAGAGTGTGAGTAACAATAATCAAGTTTGATTTTGTACTCTATCTTTTTTACGCGTTTTCCCGAAAACAGTGTTTTTTGGCTTTGTGGTCACGCTTTTTATAGTAAATTTGGTCCGATTTCGATTTATTTGGTCTCATAATGTTCGGAAAACATACCGCTATGCTTTCCGTGTACGATTTTTGAAATTTCATTTCCTTCCATTTTTACGGCCTTCCAAAGGTCAAAATTTAAGTCGAAAAATTTTTTTTTACAAATTGTTGCAGAACTTTTGGTAAAATTTTTTTTTTGAAAATCTGTCACGGGAAAACAAAGCCAACGTAATTAGGAATAAAACGAATGTCTCATTGCGGATTTCAGATTACGCATTTTCCCAAACGGCTGACACAAAATCACCTCCTCCATTTTGAGGGGCGAGTCTTCAATAACGTCTCAAGGTCGCGAGTGTCATTTGTTGATTGATATAAAAATATTGTCATGAAGGAGAAAAATGTATCTTTTGATTAAAAAAAAATTGGTAATTCATCTATTACATTCTGCGCAATTAATTACCAAAAAACACATTGATTTTCGGCCTCCGAGGGTGGAGGACCCCTTTACAGACGTTATCTATATTTTTGCCTACTAGGATTTATTTAAATTGACAAAAATTGAAGTAGCTGGACAGCATTATATCGAACAACTAATTGTCAGTACAAAATGAATGTACCAACATTTCAGCTAGATCTGTGGAACTACTTCGTCAGAAGAATAATTCTAATCATTCTTCAATCTCACTCAAGATTACTAAATTTTCATCCAAAAATTAGGATAAGGCTGAGAGGCAATTTTCTCTTTATTATAAGTAGTACAATGCGTCAGTCAGGTGGGTTACCTTTTTCAGGAAAAGAATCATATCTCTAGAATGCTATCTAAATTATCTCACTGGACAAAATGTTTTCAAAAATCAAAATTTTTGAAGTAATGACTTTTTATGGCACGATGTGAACTCGAAATTAGGGAAAGTTTGAAGTTACGGGTAACGCTGAAGGAATGTCGGAGGAAGTGCGGGCTTCCTCGTCTCTGTCTTTCGCTTCGTCCATTCCTCTTCCCCTCTTTTTCTCGCTTGCTCTCTGTCTCTACATCCTTCGTTTCCCACTAAGAGCGACATGTAGCAGTGTATAGCGGCATTTTCCACATGCGTGCTGCGGTGTTTTTTTTTGTATTTTCGTTGCACGCAACAATTTATCCATTGGAGAAATGGAAAGAATTTTTATATTTTCGATTATTTGCGATGATCATTTGGTGAAAATTACTCGTTTATTGAATACAATTTTATTGTTAATCCAAACTTCAAGACAAAGTCTCAAATTTTTCCTTTTTTCGAACGTTTTTTTTTATAAAGAAATTTTTTTATAAAGAGTGGGTTGAGTAGGTATCTAGACCCACTCGAAAAATCCCGAGTAGGAAAATTACCCACTCTAAATAATCGAACACCATATATCGCGTCAAGTTTGTCGACTTATACATTTTAAATTTCACCCGTGAAAAAAAGTTGCGAAAATGAGTTTTTTCAGAAAAATGACACGATTTCTGTTTTCTTATGTATATGAATAAAGATCTCAACAAAAACAATTGTGTTAATTTGATTTATTGATATAAACAACTACGAAAATCATCTCACCAAAATTTTTCTTGATCCACATACGCTCTGCACACCCCCCCCCCCTTCCGTCTTCGCTAATCCCTAATTGCCTCCTCCCCCGGGCCGAACATGTCCTGCCCGGCCTGTCTACCTGTGTTTACTGGTTTAGGAAACGATTTGAAATACACCGACGTTTCCACCCATCTTTGGGTCTTTTCAAGATACAAATGAAAAGAAAATTTTTAATTTGATTCTGAAAATCAAAAAACATTTTTCAATGAAGATTCGTATGAATGATATCGAACAAGTCTAGTATTTGAATCAAAACTAATTACAATAGCAAACAAAATCAATGTCACTACCTGGTAAAAACATCGTTGACACGAAATCAAACAAAGTGAACTGTTGTGCACCAAATCATTCCTGGTAACTTGTGTTTTCTTAGTCCTCCTCTTTTACGAAAAGGAAGAGGGGACAATCCGTCCAAAAGTTGAAATAAGAAATATAAAATCATTATACGATAAATAAGAGGAAATAAGAACTTTGTACATGTCAGGGCGACATTTTAGACAATACAATCATATCAAGAAGGTTAATCTGATATGAAACTAAACTTTTTTGATAAGATGGTTGAGTCATTCAACTAAAATCACAGCAAGCGCTAAAAGTTTGAAATTGAAGAAATTCAATCAGTTTAACAAGCAATGATAGACATCATTATTATGCATTCTTTCAGTTTGTAAATAAACACAAAAATTATTATATTTTTTAATGAAAATGGAGTCGATAATGTTTCTTTTTTATGTAATAATTTCTTTCGCTGAAATCTTAATGTTTTTGAAATCTGAATAAAAATAATGATCAAAGGACCATGTGTGTTGAGATAGGCATGTATTGTTATTGCCTAATATGCAATCTCTTTTGTGTTCAGCTATTCGCGTTTTTGATTTTCTGCAAGTTTCACCTATGTAAATCTTTGCACAACATCTACATTTTATGAGATAAACAACACCTGGTAAATTCTCTATTGACTCTAAATCTTACTTTTTATTGATATGAATTTTCTAATTCATTATTATTTTTGAAATTTTCATTAATGTTCTAACCATTCTGACTTTTTGTTATTACCAGACCTGTTGTAAATTCCATGTATTCTTTCTTCTATTATACTATTTCTCAATGGTAATGGATAACTATTGACTATTGAGGTTTCTTTGATTTCATTGATATTGTCTTTTCTAAACTAGACATCACTAAGTTTTATGCCTCTGTCAATTAAGTTTTTCATTAGTCCTATTTTTGTTCGAAAGGATTGTGTGAGTTGTAATCCAAATATTGACCGGAAAAAGTTGGCTTTTTGTAACAATTCGTCAGAATAGAATTATCATCTTTTTTCTTCACTGACAAATCAAGGATGTTTAACCCCCAATAGTCACACTGGGTGAACTAAACTCGGCACGATTGATAAGAAAGTGATTATTCTAACCATTATATTCTCGATAAATTTCTTCATTAGTTAAAAAAAATTGTTTGAAAATTGACCAATTATGACCCAATATATTTGACAGCAAAGGTCGAATGAGTGAAATTCACCCAGCGTGACTACCATGTCCCACGGCGAAGGTGTGACTATTGAGGGTTAAAGTTTGGTTCACCTCAATCTCATGAGTGAATTGAACAGAGAAAACAATACTGTTAACTGCATCAACAAAAACTTGGATTTTATTTGTGGGAATGGATGACTGGAGATGAATAAGACCCCATTGGACAACCTGACGTTTGTTTGTAATAACAATGATTATATGAAAAAACAGTGTTGTCGAAAACTCTTCTGACAGCAGCTAGTTATTCATTTTTTGAGATATTTGATAAGTTTCTAGGAAGATTTAATTTTTCTTTGACACATTTCATAGCCGTATCCAGGGGGATATTGTCAAACATGGACACTACGTTTAGAGATACCATGGAATAGGATGGGGGAATTTTTATGTCTTTTATTTTTCCTCTGAAATCCCAGCTATCTTTTATGAATGAATCTTTAGTACATTAAACCGATTTAAAAACTGTTGCTAAATATGATGATAATTTGTAAGTTGGGGAACCAATGGAAGACACTAATTATCTCCATTTCAAACTTCGTTTGTGAACTTTCGGAAGAGCATAAGCTTAAGCTACAACTGAACCTCTGGATTTCAAACGGTAATACATTTGATCATTAATATATTATTTATCATGCCATCTAGTAATAATATCGTTGCAATTGTCTGAAATTTCATATCTTGAATTTTCAATGGATCTCCACGTTTCGAGACCCCCTGAAGCCAAAAATCAAGTTTTTGCGATGGTGTCTGTCAGTTGGTCTGTATGTCCGTAAACATGATAACTCACGAAAAAATGGACGGATCAAATCGGCCCTTGAGACACTTGTTGATTGGTCCGAAAAAAAGGATGAGTCCATTAGCCAGCTATTTTAGATGAAAAATAAAAGAGGGGGAGTTTGAAAATTTTTTGCACTTTTTCCAAGACTCAAAAATGGTAAGTATGGTCTCTTATAGTGCGGCATTTCCAAAATTCAAAAATATAAAAGAAAATGAGAATTTTTAAGCCAAATAACGCGAGATTGAAGAGAAAGTCAGAGAGAAAAGAAGTTTTTTCTTGGGAGCCCTAGAAGACCGTCAATACGGCTTTTCGAATTTTCTCCCAAAATCGAAAATTTCAATTTTGATCGCACAAAAAGTAATGAAAAATAATCTATGAACTTGATAACTTTCGAAAGAGTGATCATATTCGATCGTGCTTTCGTATCCATTTTGGGGGACCAAAAAGACAAGTCGAGTTCGTTAACCAGCTATTTTGGATCAAAAGAAGAAGAAGGGAAGAATTTGGAATTTTTTTTTGGAATTTTTTCTTCCAAGACTAAAAAATTTTAGTATGGCTTCTTGTAGTACGTAAAAAGTGGAACAGTTTATCCGAATGATTTTTTTTTGATAAAAACAAAATTGTGAGAGTTGTGACATTATCAAAATTCAGAAATATAAATGATATGAGAATTTTTAGCCAAATAACACAAGAATCAAAAGAAAGTTAGAGAGAAAAAATGTTTCTTCTTGGGATCCCTACAAGATCAATAATACGAATTTTTTAATTGGTTTTTGATACACTTGTTTTTTGTAATAAACAGCGCATTCGATTTCTCTTGTGAAGGTATCTTAGTTAATAAACTTACGTATAAAAACTTTCGTCGAAAGTCGAACGTGAAGCGCGAGGGCCACGATGAGAATGTGTACCTCAAAACCAACAGAGCTTTGGAGAATGTAATCCTCATCTATACCTAATTACGTTATAAAATGAAAATATGAGGTTGCATTGGTTAAATAGGATCTAAAAGAGATTGATTTGTTCAATTCACTTTCAAATCTGCATGATTATTAAAATGAACAATAGCAAAAGCATTCCAAATGCGAGACACAAATACCCGAGCGCGAACTGCGAGGTTTGAAATGTACGAGCGCGAAGCGCGAGATCAGGAGGACGCGCGCCCCAGGCGCGCTAAAACTTGCGAGCGAAGCGAGCTGCGCGCAAAGCGCGTGATGAGAATGTGCCCGCGTTCGCGGGCAGATTTTTATACAAGGAAACGTTGCTCAACATTTTTTCGACATCTTTAATATGATCTTTATTTTTGTGCAGCCACAGTAATATTGCCTTTATCAGCTTTCAGAAAAATAAGGTGTTCTTTGTTATTGACTATTAACTTTGTAATGTTTTTTCTGATTTCTTGTTCTTTGACTGTATCTAAAGATTTAATACAATTTTCAACAGGAGCAATGATACTGTTATTAGGAAGTCTATTGCATTAAAAAGAAACTCCAAATTTGTTTCCTAGAGATAATTTTTTAGCAATATCTACTGGGATCTACTGCAAGCCTCTCGTTTTTAATATTTAAGTTTATGTAGTATATACTCCTTTGATTTGGAAAAAATTATAAATAGAGTTTTCATGTATAGATCTTCGTAATCGATGTTTCAGATATACTGTGTAATTTGCTTAATTCTTGACGTTACCAACTAGAGTTTTGATTCAAGACAAAGTCTCAAATTTTTCCTTTCTTCGATCGTTTTTTTTTTAAGAAGAAATTTTCTCATAAAGAGAGAAGAAGGGGATTTTTTTGGCTGCCAATAATGAAGATTATATTACAGATCTCGGAAAAATGTTGAGAAACGGTTCCTTGCATGAAAAAGTTAACACAAGTTTAGACCCAACACTGTAGAGCTTCACGAGAGCGAGACGAGACGAGAGTTTACTCAACTCTCAATCTCGATCTCGTGAGAGATCCAAAATCAGACTCTTGTCTTGATCTCGAAGCAAATCACTCTCGTCTTGAATCGAGACTCTCAACGAGAACTTTTCTTTTCAGAATGTTATTATTATTATTATTATTATTTTATTATTATTATTATAATTATTATTGCATGTGGGTCGGGGCATCTAAGTACCCTAGCGCTGAGGTTATTTAATGTAACGTATTGTAATATAGCCCTAAATTTGATCCTCACTTATAAATCCTGTTTCCGCCATCAAGATGTAAATTCCAGTATGTTATAAACATTATAGTATCGATTCATAGAATTTAAATTTTGATCTGTAGCTTATTAATAAATTAATTCTTACGGAATTGTAATTGCATGAATTATTTCGAGATTTGGATTTATTGCCGTGTATTATGTACTGTGACAAAAAAAAACTTTCGAGAACACTCGTCGAGATCGTGATAAAAAGAAGATGATTCTATTCTGATGAATTGTTACAAAAAGCCAACCTTTTCTGGTCAATATTTTAATTACAATCCACACCATCCTTTTGAACAAAAAAAAATAATAAAAAACATAATTGACAGAGGCATAAAACTTTGTGATGTCCAGTTTAGAAAAGACAATATCAATGAAATCAAAGAAGCCTTAATAGTCAATGGTTATCTTTGACCACTAAGAAATAGTATAACAAAAGAAAGAATACATGAAATTCACAACAGATCTGGTAATAAGAGAAAGTCAAAATGTTGAGAATATTTATGAATATTTCAAAAATTATATTAGGAAATTCATATCAATAAAAAGAAAGATTCAGAGTGAATAGAGTATTTACCAGGTGTTGTTTACCTCATAAAATGTAGATGTTGTCCGAAGATTTACATAGGTGAAACTTGCAGAAGATTAAAAACGCGAATAGCTGAACACAAAAGAGATTGCATATTAGGCAATAACAATACATGCCCATCTCAACACGCATGGTCCTTCGATCATTATTTTGATTCCAATTTCAAAAATATTAAGATTTTAGCGAAAGAAATTTATACTTACAAAAGAAACATCATCGAGTCCATTTTCATTAAAAAGTATAATAATGTTTGTGGTAATTTACAAACTGAAAAGATGCATAATAATGATGTCTAGCATTGCTTGTTAAATCGATTGTATTTCTTGGTACTTTTCTTGGTATTATTGTATTTTCTAAAATGTCGTCCTGACATGTAATGAATATGACTATGAACGAAGTTCGTGTTTCCTTTTATTTATCTTATAATTATTGTATATTTTTTATTTTACCAACAACAGTTCACTTTGTTTAATTTCGTGTCAACGATGTTTTCGCCAGATGATAATTTTGATTTTGTTTGCTATTGTTATCAGTTTTAATTTGAATACTAGACTTGTTCGAAATCATACAAATGAATTTTTATCGAAAAATGTTTTTTGTTTTTCAGAATAAAATTAAAAAAAAAATTTATTTTTACCTTGAAAAAAAAAACAAAAATGGGTGGAAACGTTGGTGTATTTAATATCGTTTTTAAATCAGGAAATACATGTATATTGAACCTAGGACCAGCATAATTTTGTTTTCCTCTCTTGATGAGAAAATTTCTTCATAATTCTTTTGAATTTGAGAGAAATCATTTAAGGATTAATGAGCGTCCAAATTATCCGTTCAAATTTTCATTATAAAAAATGCCTTGCCCGTGTCTTGTCTGCAGTGGCGAACGCAGGGGTTGGGGGTCACCCCCCCCCCCTACCGCCATTTCCTGGAAAGTCAACAATTTACTCTCCAAATGTAAACCGGACAAGTTGGTGTAAACATGGTTTTTTCAAAATCACCGCCCAC
>WSXT02209791.1:0-17877 GCA_011762715.2 Neuroterus valhalla
CATCAATGTGTATCACAGGCAATGAGATTCGAAGACAATCTGAAGAAAATTCGGTCCGTTTCTGCCTAAAACTGTTCGAATCATGCATTTGTATATAATTATTGTTGATAACTTCAACGAATTAGATAGGATACCACATTCCCATGATCACGTTTCACCTTATTCCTCTAAACGAACGATTTGAATGCATAAATATACTTTACGAAAACATAATCCATCATACTAACTATTTGTTGCAAATATTTGTTTATAACAAATGAATTAACATATCAACAATTTTCTTTTCTTCCGCCAACCCTTTTGCATGAAACCTGGGGCCTTACGCCACTAAGAAAAATTTTCACAGAGAAAAAAAAAAATTGAAAAAATCAACATTTTTTTCGCTATTTGCAACTCTATAAACATTTGAACAAACAAAAATTTAAAAACGGGCCTCGACAGTTTTCCTAAGAATTCATAGTTCAATTTTTTCAAAAAAATTGATTGAAAATCGATCAGGAATTGGGACCTACAGGTTATTTTGAACATCGTTTTTTCGTTTCGCCCCACTGTGCGCCGTCGAGCTGGCTAAGCTGCTCGACTGCTGGCCTGGACTCTGCTCAGGACTGGTATATAACAACATTTAAAAAATCGTAATTCCGAATATCGAAGTTTAAAAACCCTATATTCGGAATCTACGATTCACGAAGATTCCACAAAAAATAATCGATACTACAGATCCTTGGAGTCCAAAATTTTGAGAAGAATATTCAAATTTTCAACAAATTTTTCTGCAAAAATGTGAACAGTTTAACTTACAGTTATGTGGAATCAATTAACCATAACAAAAAAAAAGTATTTTCAACAAAATAGTTCATGAAGGTGGATATTCAAACAAGAAGATTATTTTTCAAATACGAAGAATAATTTTCAGAAAAAACAGTAACATTTTCAGTTCAAAAAAGCAGTTTCAAACCAAGCATAAAAATTGTATACTTAAACAAAGAATCTTCAACTGGAGGAGTTGAGTTCGAACAGATAAATTAACTTTTACTGAAAAAGATACATCCTCAACGAAAATTTGAGTACTCAAATTTGAAATGTAGAAGAACGGATGTTTAACCGAACAGACGGATTTCAAACTGAAACTATGGAATTTTGAATAGGAATAAGTTAAGTTGTCAGTTAAAAGAAATTACTTATAACAGAACAAAACAAAAATTTTCCACAAAAAAAACTACCTTTCAAACAACTCATCATTATTTTACAATCAATGATGAAGAACCGAATGAAATTGTAAATATTCAACTGAAGTAGTTGAATCCTAATTAGGAAGGCAAAAAGATTAATTTTCAACCATAAAGAATAATTTTCTATGAAAAAGGCAAATTTTCCACGAAGTACATAAATTTTTGAAGAAATAGTTTAATTTTTAAATTCAAAAATCAATGTTCAACTGAATACTCAAAATTTCATCGAAAGAAGGATGAATTGATTTTTTACAAAGTATAGTTATAATTTCAACCAGAGGTAAGTTTTTAATCGAAATAAAGCAACTCCAACAAAAGAATTTAATTTTCAACGAACAAGTTTGAATTTAAAACAAGTATTTGATTTTTCAGCTGAAAAAGGATGAATTTGCAATGAACAATGTATACAACGTTTCAGTTGGTTTTTCATCACTGATTGTGAAAAAATGGTGATTTGTTTAAAAGTTAGTGTTTTTTTATTGTATAAGTAATTTCTTATAACTGAAAACTTTCCTATTAAAAATTCCATGGTTTCAGTTTTAAGTCTTTCTGTTTAGTTAAACATCCGTTTTTTGTCATTTATCTGTTCGAACTCAACTCCTCCAGTCGAAGATTCTTTGTTTTAGTATAAAATTTTTATGCTTGGTTTAAAAGTGGTTTTTTTAACTAAAAATGCAACTATTCCATTTTTGGTTAAAAATAATTATTTTTTAAATCCGAAATTCGTCTAGTTTGATGGAAATACTATTTTCATGTAGTCGTTAGTTGATTTTTCATAATTGTAAGTTCAACTGTTCAAATTTTGGTAGAAAAATTTTTTGTTATTGTTGAAATTCTGAATATTCTTTTCAAAATTGATTTCTTTGCAACATTTGATATGTTGTGTTAAAGAAAGTTTTGCGACAGAGATAAATATGTTACTTCTAAAAATAATCATTTCCACCAATAAATAGTTGAATTCTCTACAAAGAAATCGAGTCGTCAACCACTAAATTTGAATTTCCTACCTTATAGTTGGAATCTCTACCAAAACAATTGAATTTAAAAAATAAAAATTAGTATTCAACCAAAGAAAATAATAGTTCGAACAAAACAGTTAATTATCCTCCGGACTCCAAGGATCTGGAGTATCGATTATCAATAGCTATTGAGTAATATATTTCCTTACAAATTGATCTATATATATTATTCCTTGTACGTCACATAAAATTCATGATATATTTTTTGATTCTCAACATTTCAGGTCAAAAACATATCGATGGAATCTTCGTGAATCTTAGATTCCAAATATATCGTTTTTCAACTTTGATATTATGAATCACGTTTTTTTAATTGTTGTTATATACCAGTCCTGAGTAGGGTTCAGGCCAGCAGTCGAGCAGCTTAGCCAGCTCGACGGCGTGAGGGGTGCCGCGTAATGGGGGTACTGCGCTCAGGTATCTGGGAAGGAATTGTCCATTACCGAGAATAATATATTTGGTTAATATGGTGATGTTTCTCTTGAAGATTTTCTATGCTGTTAGTAAAATATGAAAACCCTAGCAGGTCTCGTATGATGCAAATTTCTCCCGTACAAGAATTTATACTACTGTAGCCTTTATTTATGAGAAATTCAATTCCGTTTCATTTTTATAAAATGAACCTAACTATGAACTGAACTAACTAACTGAACGTAAACTATTTTAAACTAAAACTTAGTCCAAAATCATTCTATTGTAAAGAAAGACTTACCAAAAACACACGCCACTAAGGCGAAGATCGCGAGGGTTGCAAACATTTTCGGTGACTGCTGACCGATTTCTATCTGGACATCAGCACTTCGGTGGAACTTATCCGAACACCAATATCGCAACTTTAATCAAATGAGACTATGGACTCCAGTTAAGGCGTGATCGAATGTGAGATGATATAGTACGATATAAGAAGTTATAGTAATGAATTAGAAATCATGAGATAGGTTAAATTAAAATGTTTTGAAATAATAATTTGAGCTGTAATGGTTGTTCAGTGCATCTATACAAACTAGAAATTGTTCTTTAATGCTGCAACGCTATTTCAAGAATAGTAAGGCAAAGGAAAATAGAAATGAAAAAGACGTTAAGAAAAAACATTTATTCAGTTTTCTAACAAAAATGTAAAATAATTTTAACTCACTCTCTATTAGATAGAACAATCAGTTACACTCTGACGTATGCTCTGATCCAAGGTAAATGGTAAGCTACTTCTGTATAAACTCCAGGCTTTCCTTTGACACCGCAGCCAATTCCCCATGAAACGATACCAGCCAATTTGCCATTTACAGCCAGCGGACCACCAGAATCGCCTTGACAGGCGTCTCTTCCTCCTTCTGGTACAGCAGCACAAATTTGTCCCTCGGGAAGAACAGTTAGGTTTCTGTAAGCCTCTTTGCATCCGATTTTGCCAATAATGGGTACTTCTACTGCTTCTAAATAATCCGGGGATGTATTTGATCCTGTGGTTCCCCATCCACTAATTTTGGCAATAAGGCCGGTTTTGGTTACTCCTTCATAGAGAGGAATTGCGGCATTAGTTTTGTCGAAGTGAAAATGTTGTCTGACTTGAAGTAAAGCAATGTCATTAATGGGTACACCCTGTTTGGTCATCATGTATCCACCATGTTTGATTATCCTCTTAACATCATGCAGAGTTCCTCCAATGAGTTTGTCGGATGATCCTGCGCGAATTCGGTAGAAAAATTTTGAACCTCCTACACAGTGAGCTGCAGTAAGAACGTACTCAGGTGATATTATGCTGCCTCCACAGGTGTGAGATCCCCAGTGCCTCAAACTGACTTGGTAGGGGAAACTTTCAATTTTTACTTTCTCGCCACCAACTATCCTTCCATCAAGGGCTGTGGATAATTTACCTAAAAACAAGAATTTCAAGTGATCAGTTTCTGGATGAAAATTCTCATTTTTGTGTCCTACTAGCTGCGCCCTGTGGCAGTGGCTTCGCCGCCACGGAGAAAAATACGAATGACAGTGGCGCCATCCGTCGAGAATTGGTTGTTGCAACTCAAAAATCTTCGTGGGCACATGCCCAACAACTTTGCTAAAGATAATCGCATGATGAAATGCATAGTTTACGATTCTCTAATGGACGTACAGACAAAAATTAACTTTGATATATGTAGATTACTCGTTTTAGGTGGATAGAATTTGTAAAATAAACTCCAAATTCTGAATATAATATTGTACAACAATTGGACACCCTTTCCATAGAATTGAGATTATCAGTTGTAAGATTCTGTTCGGTTCACAAAAATGTTGTTGTAGTATCTGTGAATATAAATAGCTTGTCGAAAGCCCACATTTTGAAGAGTTGTAGGAAGCTTTTGTACATTCATGTTCTGACGTTAGTTTTCCTTCACAACAAATCAAAGATAAGAAAATCGTTAGCAAATGCAACTAACAAAACGAAGAGATCTTTTTATCGAAATAATTTCTACTTAAACTTGTCTAATTAACATATTAGAAGAATACTTACTAAATGTACACGCCAAGAAGGCAAAGACCGCGAGTGATCCAATCATTTTTTATGAATGCAGACAGAAATGCATCTGCACAACAGCACTCCGTCAAATCTTATTTATACATCAGTATATCGCAATTGCTGATCATGATTTTATAGAAGGCATGTTGATACTATCAATCTGATCATGTCAGACTATGGACTATGGGTAGAGCGAATACTTTTATAATTGTGAATCAGTGGCTTGATTAAAATTAGTCTTATTATAAGAACCCGAACAGAATTTCCTTACATGTTTTTAATTAATTAGGGTGAAAAATAGATTTAATTTTTTTTTGCGTTTCATGGATCCACAAATAGAACACAATCAGTAAAATTTCTATTTTGTTATATCAAGAAATGAATGAGCTATCAGAATTATATAACGAAAGAACATTAAATACTGGAGGAAATAACTCTGTTTTCAATTGAATTTTCTCTTGTTATCAGTTACATCAACAGCAGATTGATAACTTTATTATTGTTGTACTATCTATATTTCTAATTATTCATTAATGATTATCATATTATATGCTATTCGCAACTACAGATTTGTTGAAGTTTTTAGGCAATCATCTTATAATAATCATTGAATTTTCCAGGAGAATGTGCACTAGGGTGGTTTAAAAATTTTTTTTTCGAATTTTTATGCAAAACGCCTGGCAATTTGTACGAATCCACATAAAAATCAACGCATTTTTTTTTGTTTTGGAAATAAAAGAATATTCAGAGGTTTAACAGATGTTTCCCAAAAGAAAAAAGACGTTTTTTTAAATTTCATTCAGAATTCTCAATATCAGGTGAATCGAATTCGAAATTCACCATTTCTCTTTACAATTAGTCACAGAATGCAAAAAAAAATATTTTTTTTGAGATATCACACCCATAAGTCTGTTTTTTGCATTTCTTATGATTTTTTCAGTTTTTTAACGCAGATTGTTTTAAATACATAAAATACTACTGAACACTGAAAACTAGATGTTTATATAAATTGTTTGAACAATTTATTATGGTTTTTAACAACTTTCTTGCAGAAAAGGGTGAGGAAGTCAAGGTTTTTTTCTGAATTTTTAAACTTATTTTCAAGTTTTAGTTAGAGCGACGTAATGGTCAATTAAAGTTAACAAGAATAATTGTTAAAACAATTTCATAATAATTATACCAATATTCTCTCAGAATAATGCTACAAAGTTGCGGTTTTTTCTGAAATTTTCCACTTTTTGTCCTTTTTTCACTCAGAGAAGGTAATTATTCAATTTAATTTAGCAAACATAATTGTTCAAACAGTTTGTGAATGTTTATAGTTATCTTTTCTGATTTTTCAACTTGTTGCCCACTTTTTATTTCAAAAGATTTAATATTCAATTTAATTTAACAAAAATCTGTTTTTTTAAACAAATTATTATTCTTTATGGCTTTCTTCTCTCAGAATAGTGCTAAAAAGTTGCCGTTTTTTCTAAACTCTTGAGCTTTTTGTCCAGTTTTCAGTTCGAGAGGTAATGAATAATGCGAGTTAACAAATATGCTTATTTAAATAATTAATAATGTTTATAAGCATTACCTCTTAGATTAGTGCTAGAACGTTGTGGTTTTTTCTTAAATGTTTAATTTTGAACCGACTAGAATTTGAATGAAATTCAATTAGATTGAATTATATTGAATTGATTTATTTTTGGTTGAATTGGATTGTTTTTTATTTAAAATAAAAATTTTCTTTCTTGAAATATCAACCATCATATTTTTGAATGAAAATTTATATTTTTGGGTTGAAAATTCAACTCTTTGGTTTGAAGTTGAACTACTTCCTTAAAAAGGTAATTTTTGCATTGACGATCCATAATTTTAGTAGAAAATTCGGATTTCGAATTTTACTGGTTGAATTCAGCTTTTTTTTTTTAACATCGAGAAAAGAACAAGAATAACATCTCTAAAACAATACAATACTATTGAAAATATGATTCTTTCTAATGTTTATTTATTATTTGTTTGCAACTAAAAAGTTACAGCAAAAGTAGACACTCAAGAAAAAACCGCAACTTTAAAGCACTTATCTGAGAGAAGATAGCCATACACAATAATTATTTGTTCAAATAGTTATTTTTTTAAAATGAATTGAATATTATCTCACCTGAAGTAATTAGTGAGCAAAAAGTTAAAAATTTCAGGAGGGAACTGCAAGTTTCTATTATTAGGCAAAGAAAATGTTATTAGCAATTATAATAAATTCTATAAACAATTATTCTTTTAACATGAAATAACTTATACTTTTATTCAATTGAAAAGTCATAAAAAGTTAGAAATTTCAGGGGAAAACCGCAACTATGTAGTAATAATTTAGGAAAAGATAGCTACAAACATTTGCAATTTGTTTAAAAATTTATTTTTGCTAAATAAAATACAATAATTACTCACTCCAAGTGATAAGTTGACGAAAAGTTGAAAATTTCAGAAAAAAACCGCAACTTTGTAGCATTATTCAAACAGAATATTTTCAAAATTAAAAACAAATTGTTCGAACAATTATTTTTGTCAACTGCGATTGATTAATAATTCGCTTTAACTGAAACCTTGCAAATAAGTTGAAAAATTCGGAAAAAACTTCGACTTTCTAACCCTTCTCTAAGAGAAAGTTGCTAGAAGCAATAATAAATTGTTTTAATAGTTCATATAACATCTAATTTTCAGTTTAAAGTAGTAATTCTTGTATTTGAAACAATCTGCGTTAGAAAATTCGCAAAAAAATCCTAATTACCGCCAAAAACTCGAAAAACCCATTTTGTCACTAATGGGGGTTTCTTGGGACCCTAAAAAACAAACTTATGGGGGTAATATTTGAAAATTAATATTTTATTCGCATTCTGTTACTAATTGTGAAGAGAAATGGTGAATTTCGAATTCGATCCAGTTAATATTGAGATTTCTGAATAAAATTTACAAAAATGTCTTTTTTTCTTATGGGAAATACGTGTTAAACTTCATGGGGCTTGCGCCACCTCTTAATAGGATTATTTTTTCAACAAAAAAATGCGTTTATTTTTTTGTGGATTCGAACAAGTTTCCGGGCGTTTTGCATACAAATTCGAGAACAAAATTTCTCATGCATTTTAGGATCACCCTAATATGCACTACTGAAATATACAGGGTGTCCAAAAAGTCCCGGGATGGTTGGATATTTCCTCAGGTAAAATATTTGTCAGAAAAGTGAAGGTCATCCCTGAAGTGAATTCCAACGAGGAATTTAATGGTGACCTTCATTTTGAGCTTGGAGTTGACCTTAATTTTGACCTTGAAGTTGACCTTCATGGCTTTTCGAAGGTCAGCTTTATTCTTTTAAATGGAAACCCCTTTTTTACATCTGCAATCGATAGAGCGGAAAATTCTACGTTCAGGTACGTACCTAAGTCATTGGTCCATCGTAACGTTCAAGGTCATTTTGAGCACTCCGAAACGTGAGGGGCAAGGGGACTCACGCTACTCAAGCACCCCAAAGGGAACAGAATTTAATAAGTCCACGTCGTTTTTTCTGGGTAATGCTAAGCGTAAACGCAAACTGCTTGGAGAAAACCTTCAAAAATCCTTGAAGATTATCATCAAGATCAATACAGAGCTCACTAATGAATTTCTCGTTAAAATTTACTGCAGGGATTGCACTGTCACATCTTGGAAAACTTTGTTAATTTCAAATAACCTCTAACTGACTTTGAACCTTACAATTGACCTATGACTTGGGTACGTACCTGAACGTAGAATTTTCCGCTCTATAGATTGCAGATGTGAAAAAGGGGGTTTCCATTTGAAAAAACAAAGTTGACATTCAAAAAGCGATGAAGGTCAACTTCAAAGTCGAAATGAAGGTCACCATTGAATTCCTCGTTGAATATCACTTTAGAATGACCTTCACTTTTTTGAAAAATATTTTACCCGAGGAAATATCCGACCATTCCGGGACATTCTGGACACCCTGTATAATATTCCTAGATCACTAATTCGAATTCAAGATACAATCCACGTCATTTTTTCCTCTATACAATTAGTTCGAAAATGATATTTGCAAAATCTTTAATTGTTTCCTGAAATATTATACAAATAAAAGAATATATATGCACAGAAAAGGAGAAGTTTTTACTATTCATTCAACAAAAAAGAAATTTCTTGGTCTTTCTATTAAATGGAGAAAATGAATAATATGATCATATAATATTTTCCATTCAAGTTCCTCAAAATTTCTGAGATATAACTCGGTATTTTCTTTAGCCAAAGATGCTTGATGAGCCATTATACCAGTCATTCGAGAAGTCTATTTATATGTACTTGCAGATGCTGTATTATATTTACTTTTTAGGATATGTTACGAAAATACTGAACTCTGTCATCTAACCAGATTATTTACATCCATTATCAACAGAGAAAGAAGCAACGTCCAATTATAAAGAAGTTTGAAGAATTATAGGACAAAAACGCTTTCTCGCTGATATGGGGAACTTTTCCCTTGTTCGATGATCAAACAGTTATGGAGAACTTTGCTAAAAGATGATATCATTTCATCTGACAGAAATCTCCCCGTTCTTATTACAGGTGAGATTATTCAATAAAATTATTGTCATTTGTGTACAACAAATATTAAAAAATATCAAATATCTGCAATCAAATCTGTGGCTCAAAATGATTTAAATAGCAGTACGAATGATATTCGAATCCATAGAAGTTTAAATCCCTTCTCATAACGATGATATTGATTCGTGTATCTTTATAATCGGTAATAACTGACATCATTTTTGATATTCTTACACGAATAGGCAGTCGCAAGTTTTAAGGATTTTCATCCGAAATCTGTTTATCGAACATTTTTTACAATCTTCGGACAAAAATTAAAAATGATGCAAGAAAAATTTGTGGTTTTTATCTTCATTTTTGAAGTACATAACTGTTTGCAATATTGAACTTCAACGGAAACTGTAAACTTGAAAGTACAAGCTATTAATGAACAAGACATATGAACAAGAATAATTTATCTTACAAATAAACAATTTATTTCATAACTTTACAAGTACAGGTATTTAATAAGGAATGCGTAGCCTAATTATCAATCAAAACAGTCATGACTTCAGAAGTCTTATTAATAGGCAGTCAAACAATCGATGTTTATCTTTTAAAAATCAGTCGTAGGACAGAAATGAGAGTTGATTCTAGGTTCCTCCAATCCATGAAATCCTCAAAGTCCAGCATTTTCCTTGATCCAGTCAGCATAATAAGAAACATCAGTATAAACTCCAGGATTCCCTTGGACACCACAACCAATCCCCCAAGAGACAATTCCAATCAGTTGACCATCAAAAGCCAGTGGGCCACCAGAATCGCCCTGGCAAGCGTCCTTTCCTCCAAACTGACTCATAGCACAAATTTCGCCTTCTGGGATCTTTCCTTGTATTTTGTAAGCTTCCATACATTCCTCTTTCGAAATCATTGGTACTTCCACTGCTTCAAGATAAGATGGTCTCATTAAAGAATCAGTCCTGCCCCAACCACTGACTAGAGCCATGCTTCCTGTTTCAAGCTCTTCTGTGAAGGAGTAAAGAGGAATTGGTGCACGTTGATCATCAAACTGGAACGGTGGGCTCACTTCTAACAAGGCAAGATCATTGAATGGAACACCAGTGTTCGTGAAGCTGAAATCGTGCTTGATGATTCTCACAACTTTATGAAGACTTCCACCAAATTTCTGATTGGACGAGCCTGCTCGAACTGTGAAAACTTTTGGTGGGTCGTCAGAAACGCAATGGGCTGCAGTAAGGACAAAGTTTTTAGAAATTATGCTGCCACCGCATCCATGCCTCGAGTTTATGTGCAGACTGATTTGATAAGGAACGTCTTCAATCGGAATTTCCAGGCCACCAACTATCCGCCCATCGTTTTTCCCAATTGGATTGGCTGCAAACAAATTTCGAGTTAGATAAAGTATAATATGTTATGGAGACGCAGTGTTTCGCCTGTTGGTTCGACCATGATTTCAAAAATAATTATCTGGATGGAAAACCAACTAATAATTGTACGCATTGATAGATTTAATGCTCTCACGATGATTCATTATGAAAAACTGAGTTATTTCGGGTTCCGATCAGAACTACGAAACTTCAAATTTTGTCGACGTTTCGCGAACGCTGCAATTCGCATCTTCAGGGCTGGCCTTAAACTGAGGTTCCAGGTTATGACGCTATATTTTTATGCTCTCAACGATGCCTGTGATTAGTCAAAGACTCCACTGTGGGTATTGGTCGAACATGATTGTCCAATCAATTTTGTTTTAAAAACCGGAGGGCCGAAAGCCGAATCGAATTGGTATTGCATCCATTGTCCCTATACATGTTGTTAGGGTGTTTTAGGATTTCTATTGCTTCTCTATGATTTCTTGGAAAAATTTTGTTCGTTTTTACGATGATGGTTGCTTTGTCAAATAAAATGCTATGTTCTGTTTCGATGTGATGCTCAGCTAGTGCTGGTTGCGTGAATTGTTTCAGCCTGACTTTACTCTCATGTTCTTCCATACGTTGGCCTACCGCTCTCCCGGTTTCTCCAATATAGACTTTGCCACAAGAGCAAGGGATTTATATACTCATGGATCACTAAATGGTGCCTTTTTGTCTTTCGGGTTGTTTAGAAGTTGCCCTTTTTTGCAGGTGGTCTACATATGGTTTTGATGTTGTGTTTGTTCTATCAATTTGTTTCTTCGCGTACTCATTTCGCATTAGGAGTTGTCAAACAATTTTTAATTCCTTTTGAAAGTTATCTCCATTTGTTATGGAGACAGCTCTGTGAACGAGGGAGTTGACGACTGACTCCTTTTGAGATGGGTGGTGGTGGGAGGAGGCATAGAGATATCTCGTTGTGTGAGTAGGTTTCCTGTTCATTCCATATCCTAATGTCTTATCAGGTCTATTGTAAACTAGAACGTCCAAAGGACGCAATTTTCCATTATGTTCAATTTTCATGGTAAACTGGATATTAGGATGTAATTGGTTAATGAAATCGGGAAATTTGTGTAGTTCATCCAGTCCATGTCTCCAGATTACAAAAGTATCGTCAACGTGACGGCACCAGAACTCTAGTGTTACCTTGGTTTGGCTGAAGATTCTAATTTCTAGATGTCCCATAAAGATGTAAGCAATTACAGGTGAAATTGGAGATCCCATAGCTGCGCCTGAGGTTTGTTCGTAGAATTGGTTATTGAAGGAAAAGTAAGTATTGTTGAGACAGTGTTCTATCAAAGAGATGAGATCAGAGGGAAAGTTTGCTAAGGATTTGATGATATCGATCGCATCATGAGTGATTGGTACTTTGGTGGAGAGAAAAACAACGTCGAAACTCAAGAGGATGTCCTGAAGTTGGATGTGAACCCGTTGTATCTTTTTGATGAAGTCGAAAGAATTATGAATGTGAGTGATAGAAGTTCCTGTGGAAGGATTCAGTTATTTGGTTAGGAAGCGTGCCAGGTTATAAGTTGGTGAGTTTAATACGCTTACGATTTTTCTGAGTGGAACGTTGTTTTTGTGGATTTTTGGGAGTCCGTAAAGTCTTAGAGAAACAGGATTGGTTGGCATCAATGTGGATATTGTTTACTCGTCAAGTTTAGAGTCCTTTGGAAGGGTTTTTGTTTTGTTGACTATGCTTTTAGTGGGGTCTTCTTTTAGTTTTTGTACGCATCGTCGGTTGAAAGGTCCTTGATTTTGTTGTCGTAACCTGCTCTATTCATTATTAATGTAGGGTTGTCTTTATCAGCAGGTAATACTATGATGTCTTCATTCTGATTGAGTTCTTTGATTACTGTTTTCTCTTTTTGTCAAGTTTGAGGAAGGAAGTCGGGCTTGGCGTAGGATGCTGACTGTCCTTCGTCAAATATCATTCGCTTTTTCAGGTGGAAGGTTATATAATGTAGACTCTAAATTGCCGATATTTTCTCCTTTCGAGATCTGGGTAGGAGCTACAGCAAAATTATTACCTTCAGATAGGGCTCAAATCATTTCCTCGCTCAGAGGGTGGTTAGAGATGTTTTTTCTGTATTGGTTAGTGGTGCCTGCTTTATTGGCAGTAATTTATCAAATTCTGTTTTTTGTTCTTTAGTGTTTATGTCTTTCATCCTTTGGGACTAGCCAAACGATATGCGGTCCAATGTGGACCAAATGTCGGATCTCAGAGTGTTGGACAAGAGAAGGTGGAGTTCTGTTAGTTTTTGGAAGTAGATCTGGTGTTCTGGTTCTGGTGCCGTTGCGTTGACGATACTTTTCAAATCTGGAGACATGGACTGGATGAACTATACAAATTTTCGAATTCATCAACCAATTACATCCTAACATCCAGATTACCATGGGAATTGAACAACACAGAAAATTGTCTTTCTTCGACGTTCTAGTTTACAAAAGATCTGATAGCACATTAGGACATGAAGCGTTCAGGAAACCTACTCACACAACATGCTTCCTCCCACCACCACCTATCCCAAAAGCAGTCAGTCATCAACTCCCTCGTTCACAGAGCTGTCTCTAAGCAACAAATGAAGATAACTTACAAAAGGAATAACAAATTGTTAAACAAACCCTAATGACAAATAAGTACACGAAGAAACAAATTGATAGGCAATCAGAAAATACACCAGAAAAAACTAATTAACACAACCAACTGAAGGAAGAGAGAAAAAAACGAGCATCATCCTACCATACATCTAAGGTATCACAGAAAAATAGGAAGAACTCTGAATGAACACAACATCAAAACCATGTTCAAACCACCTGCAAAAATAGAGCATCTTCCAAACAACCCGAAAGACAAAAAGGCACCATTTAGTGATCCATGAGTATATAAATCCCTTGCTCTTGTGGCAAAGTCTATATTGGAGAAACCGGGAGAGCGGTAGGCCAACGTATGGAAGAACATGAGAGTAAAGTCAGGCTGAAACAATTCACGCAACCAGCACTAGCTGAGCATCACATCGAAACAGAACATAGCATTTTATTTGACAAAGCAACCATCATCGCAGAAACGAACAAAATTTTTCTAAGAAGACATAGAGAAGCAATCGAAATCCTCAAACATCCTAACAACATGTATAGGTACAATGGATACAATACCAATCCGATTTGGATTTCGGTTCTCCCGGTTTTTTAAAATAGAATTGATTGGCCAATTATGTTTGACCAATACCTACAGTGGCGTCTTTGACCAATCACAGGCATCGTTGGGAGCATATATAATATAGCGTCATAACCTGGAACCTCAGTTTGTGGTCAGTCCTCAAGATGCGAGCTGCAACGTTCGCGGAACGTCGACAAAATTTGTAGTTTTGTACACGATCGTAACCCAAAACAATTTAATTCTTCAATCGTACTATTGTTAAAATGTAATAAAAAGAGAGGATTTCAAGAAGTTAGAGCCATATAGACTCAATAAACGAAACATGTATTTGATAAACATTTCAGAAAATAAAAAGAATATTTAAAGAAAACTTACCAACTGCGACTGCCATTAGAGCGGAAATGGCAAGGAACTTGAACATCTTGGTTGGCTGCTGGTCGTCGAATCTAAACTGATATTATGATGCTAAACACGGTTTATATATGACCAGAAGCATTCGCAATCAATTATTGAATCATGCTATCAGAGAATATATATAATCTTTGAAATCTTATCAATCAGATACGTAAATGAAACTTAAGTAGCTGAATTGGAATCCCTGAATTTTCGATAAAATTAGAATGATAATCATAGGGATAATCTGATTTTTAAATAAGCAATCATTGCTATATACTCTAAATCCCCAGAATACAAATTTAACCACCAAAAGCTTTATTCTCTTTGGATAAGAGCCTCCTCAATTACATAATGTGTTCAGATACTCTTCAAATATTGATATTGGAACATTTAATGCATCCAAGAGAAATTGTTTTCATAAATCAAGATACAAAAATATTAAGGAAGGTGACTAAACAAGAAACAATAGTTCTATTATTATATTTATTCACACATTCTTATCACACGTATGTACAGATATCCTAGAAAGTTGATGCATTCATCAGGTACTTACAGTCCTCTCTCACACTTAAAAATAGTTAAAAACTGAGTAATTTGTTTACACATAAAAAGACTATGCAGAATTGTAGTCTCTTTTTATCTCCCACGTCTGGGAAAACCCAACCGATATATCAAATCGAAAGATATACTGTGACAACTTCTGGACTACGGCACGATGTTTTATGATCAAGTTTTACCTAGGAGTCTGGTTACTCAATAGTACTTTCCAGAATACGAGTCTTACTCTTTGGATTACAAGCCAGTGATAATGTATAAAGACTTCCGTTTAGCTGAACCGTTACGCGACGTAAACATTCGTTTAGCTGAACTCGGGAGAAATTCCCACCACTGTCTCCCTCCGCATGACTGTTTCTAGAGGTGACTTCTAATTGGTTGCTACCATCAGTTGCCGTGTTTACTCGAGAGTGGTGGGGGTGGAAGGGGCCGCTCGAGTTGAGCTGAATGAGCTTGGGAGCGTTCAGGTAAATAGAAGTTCAGCTAAACGAGAGTCCAGCTGAACGGAAGTCTTCTGTACAAGTAATCCTGACCATATGGTCTCGAAGTGGTCGAAGTACACCTTTTGTGATAAGGGTAGATTATCTAATTTTAGCAACCCTGGAAAGATCGCACGTCATTTTTTCAGATTGTAGAGGAGAACATAAAGAGATAGTCATTTGTTGAAGTATCTCTCGAAATCATCTTTAAGACAAACTGATTATGCAGATATTTGTTCCTGGATCCAATCTGCGTAATAAGCAACCGAAGTGTAAACACCAGGGTTCCCCTGGACACCACAGCCTATTCCCCACGAAACAATACCAGCTAATCTTCCTTCAACAGAAAGAGGACCACCAGAGTCACCTTGGCAGGAATCCTTACCACCACTTGGATAAGCAGCACAAATTTCTCCTTCAGGAATGGAACCCAAAAAGTTATAGGCTTCATTACAGTCTTCTTTACTGATGATTGGAACCTTGACTGCTTGAAGATTATAAGGAAGTTCACCAGAAGATGTCCTTCCCCATCCACTAACCAGAGCGACAGTTTCTGGTTTGATTTTTTCTTTCAGATCATAGAGAGGGATTGGTGCACATTTTTCGCTGAATTCGAAAGGGGGGCTAACTTCGATTATAGCAAGATCATTGATTGGCACTCCGTTTTCGTTAGTTGTGAAGTTATGGGAGATTACTTTTACGGCCTCGTGGACACTTCCACCAGATTGTCGCTGGGTAGAACCTACTCGGACTGAATATGCTGAAGGAGATCCTCCGACACAGTGTCCTGCGGTAAGGACATGTCTGTCGCTGATGATGCTACCTCCACAATTGTGGGACTCGTAACTTCGGAGACTCACTTGGTAGGGAACTTCATCAATTTCGATGTCAAAACCACCGACTATCTTTCCATCGAAGCGACGAGTTGGACTAGCTGCAAATAATAATATTTCTTTTAATGTTTCTAAGTTTTATTAGAAGAAAAAAATAAGAAAAATAATGTAATCTTTGTTCTGGAAAGCTTCTGGTTCTGGAAGATGCATGTCGGTGAAAAATCTGTACATGATAGCATTACAAAAAACACTTTGAACCATTTTTCAAGAAACTGCACCGTTTTGATTTATTTTAATAATGATAACTTTTGCAACTTTTAGCAGAAGAATTATTAACTTACGACTCGTTTACAATTATCGAATGAAACTTGTTATGATAGCTGTGAAGCGTTTCCTCTCTCTGATCAGGATTTTTTCTAAATTATATTTGCAAAATTATAATTTTTTCATAAACAAATATTAAGAACGATTCGATTATTTATAACTTCTAGGCCTCCGATCTCAGGGAAAATTTATTGCAATGTATTATGAAAACTAATCCCGTTCTCAGAAAACAAAAATAGGTAATTCTCACTCTGACGGTATTGGAAAAAAGTTTTTGTCGCTGGCACCGCGAAACAAGTGCGTCCTCGCATGGCGCACAATGGAAAAAAGAACTTTTTTGAGACAAACATCAGCCGACCTCTGAATTTTCAAAGGATCAGAGTTTTTTTTTAATACTCATGAAGAATCGTACTTCAGCGTAGAGGTGCACTCTTATTGAATCTGTTATTTAATAATTTGTTATACAGCCTAAAATTTGCAATTGGTTAGATTTGCGATATTTACTTAGCCCCATTCATCGAAATTTCTTCACAAAGATGTAGAATTAGTAAAGTTCCTTTTTTGAATAAAAATGTAGTTTGTAGATGAATATCCTGTATTTTGTTAATTGTTATAAACGAATTAGTGGATATAACTGTTAACTGCTGCATTTTCGGATTTCGAATGTATTCCTTGTATATTTTTTGTTGTAAAAATGTGAAGAATCAATTTTCAATGGTGAACAAGCTCCAAATAACAATTATAATAATTAGTTTGAATAATTTTCATCTGGATAACAAGAATATTACGCCTTATAGTTCAATAAAACATTATTTGGCATGGTTAAAAACGATTTTTATAAACAAATTCACTTATTGGGCATATCTGTGCACCGAAAACTTTCCTTTCCCGTGAAATGATTTGTTTTCATCTCGAAAACAAGAATATTACACATAAGAGTTCAATGAATAATATTTGTTATTGTTCAAAACAATTTTTATAAACAAATTCACCTATTTGGCATATAAATTCATTAAAAAAATATTTCTTTTTCTGTGGAATCAGTTATTTTCAACTGGAGAAAATGAAATTACGCATGAGAGTTCAATGAAATAACATTTTTTATTGTTAAAACAATGTTCATAAACAAATTCACTCATACAGCATACCCGTGCATATGAAAATTGTTCTTTTCTGTAGAATAATTTACTTTCATCTGAAGAACAAGAATATTACACATTAGAGTTCAATGAAATAACATTTGTTATTGTTAAAAACAATTTTCATATACAAATTCACTCATTTGGCATATCTGTGCACCGAAAACTTTTCTTTCCCGTGGAATGATTTATTTTCATCTGGAGAACAAGAATTTACACATAAGAGTTCAATGAAATAACATTCGTTATTGTTAAACAATTTTTATAA